>JAMZAV010000850.1:0-230495 GCA_024449915.1 Sweltsa coloradensis | reverse complement strand
AAAGTGAGTATCCAACAAAATTCACCTAGAAGTTACTGACCCAAAATTCACCTGAAAGTGAGTATCCTACACCAATATTTTAAAAAAGTATCCTACACCTTAAAAAAACAAAAGTAGTTCCGTGCCCCCTTTCTGAAAGTAAAATATCCTCACTGAAGTGAGTATCCTACACTAAGTGTATCCTACACCTGAAGTGAGTATTACACCTAAGTAGCCTACACCTGAAAGTGGTATCCCACCAAATGAGTCCTACACTGAAAGTAGTATCCTACACCTGAAAGTGTTCCTACCTGAAAGTGCATCCTACACCTGAAAGTGAGTATCCTACACCTAAAAGTGATATCCTTCACTAAAAGTGAGTACCTTACACTAAAAGTACGTGTCCCTAACACCTGAAGTGAGTATCCTGCAGCTGAACGTGAGCATCATTAACCCGATAGTGAGTATCATACACCTGAAAGTGAGTATCCTACACTCTGAACAAGTGAGATTTTTACCCTGAAAGGGTCATCCTATACACTGAAAGTGAGTATCCTACCCCTGAAAAGTGCTATCCTCTACACCTGAAAGTGGAGTAGACTAACCTGAAAGTGATTATCCCTACACCTTAAATGAGTATCCAATACGAGAAAGTACGTGTCCTTTCCACCTAAAGTACGTGTCTACACTGAAATGAGAATTCCTACCCCTGAAAGTGAGTATCCTACACCTGAAGTGAGTATTCTAATAACTGAAAAGTAGGAAAGGAACGTGTCCTACACCTGAACAGTGTGTATCCTACACCCAAATGAGTATCCTACAGACCTAAAAAGGTACCTAAACCAGAAAGTGAGTATCCTACCCTGAAGTGAGTTATCCTACACCTGAAAGTCGGCCGTATCCTACACCTGAATTGAGTATCGTACACCTGAAGTGAGTATCCTACACCTTAAGTGAGTATCCTAACACTGAAAGGGAGTATTCCTACACCTGACAAGTGAGTATCCGTACACCTAATCAAGTGAATATCCTTCCCGTGAAAGTGACGCATTCTACACCTGAAAGTGAGCATCCTACACTTAAAAGTACGTATCCTACACCTGAGAGTGACTATCCTATACCTGAAATACTTGTCCTATTACACCTGAACGTATTGAGTACTCCTACCTAGCACCCGAAAGTGAGTATCCACCACCTGAAGTGAGTATCCTACAGCCTGAAAGTGAGTATCCTACACCTGAAAGTGAGTCTCCTGCCACCTGAGAGTGGGTATCCTATACCTGAAAGTATCGTTGTCCCCCTCGACCTAACAAATGTGTATCCGTAAACACCCAAAACTTTAGTATTATACACATGTGAGTATCCTACAAACCAGAAAGTGAGTATCCTACAACCTGAAATAGTGTTATCCTACACCTAAAAGTGCGTATCCTACACCTGAAAGTGAGTATCGTACACCTGAAAGTGAGTATTCGACCTATACCTGAGGTAGTGTTCCTACCTGTGAAAGTGAGTACCTACACCAATAGCTGAGTATTCCTATCACCCAATAGTGGAGCATCCTACGACAAGCGATCCCTGAAATTGATTATCCTAAACTCTGAAAGTATATCCTACAACCTAAAAGTGAGTATACCTACCCTACACCTGAAAGTGAGCATCCCTAGAAACCTACAATTGAAGTGATTCACCTACACCTGAAAGTGAGTATTCTAGTCACCTAAAAGCTTAGTATCCTCACTGAACTTGGAGTATCCGACACCTGAATGTGAGATATCCTGACACCTGAAAGTGACTATCCAAAACTGAAAGTGCGTGATCCTAACACCTGAAAAGTGAGTAATCCTACACCTGGAGAGTGAGTACCTACAACTAAAGTAGGTATCCTATACCTGACAGTACGTGTCCTCACACTGAAAGGTACGTGCCCTCACCTGGAAGTGAGTCATTTCCTTACCTTAAGTGACGATATCCTAAACTACATCCCTGCCAGTAGCATCACGACGCTGAAAGTGCGTATCCTACACCTAGAAGTTGCGTATCCTACACTCTGAAATTGAGTATCCTACACCTGAAGTGGTATCCTATACTGAAAGAGGACAGTTATTCCTACACCTGAAACGTAGTAATCCTACACTCACAAACGTGAGTATCCTACACTGAAAGTGAGTATTCTTATTCTACACCTAGTGGTATCCTAGGCACCTGGAAGTGAGTATCCTAAACACCTAAAAGTGAGTATCCCACAGCCTTGAAATGAGTATCTTACACCTGCAAAGTGAGTATTTTACACCTGAAAGTGAGTATCCTAGACTACACCTGAAAGTGGTAATCCTACCCTGAAAGTGAAGTATCCTATAGCTAGAAAGTACGTGTCCTACACCTGAAAGTACGTGTCCTACACCTGAAAGTACGTGTCCTAAACCTGAAGAGTGAGTTTCGTACACCTGCAAAGTGAGTATCCTACCACCCTGAAGTGACATCCTACACCTGAAAGTGCGTATCCTACACCTAAATTTGCGCATCCTACCCTGACGTGAGTATTCTCACACCTGAACGTGAGTATCCTTTTACCTGAAATTACGTGGTCCTAACACCTAAGTGAGTAATCCTACACCTGAAATGAGTATCCTACACTGAAAGTGCGTATCCTACACCTGAAAGTGCAGTTTTTGTACACCTGAAGTGATCTTATACCTGAGAGTACGTGTCCTACAACCTGAAAGTGAGTATCGTACAACCTGAAGTGAACGTCCTTCACCTTGAAAGTGAGTATCCTACACCTGAAAGTGCGTATCCTACACCTGAAAGGTGGATTATACTACACTGAATAGTTCGTATACTACACAACTGAAAGTGAGTATCATAACACCTGAAAGTGAGTATCCTATACGAGAAAGGTACTTGTCCCCACACCTGAAAGTACGGTCCTACACCTGAAAGTGAGTTTCCTACACCTGAAGGTGAGCAAACTACACCTGAAGTGACATCCTACAACTGAAAGTTAGGCATCCTACACCTTTAAGTGAGTATCTTGCAACTGTTAGTGAGCATCCTACACCGGAAAGGTGAGTACTACCTACACCTGGAGGTAGTATCCTACCCTGAAAGTGAGTATCCTACACTGAAATTGGATATCCTACACCTGTAATCTGAGTATTCTACACTGAAAGTGAGAAGCTACACCTAAAAGTGAGTATCCTATACCTGAGAGTACGTGTCCTACACCTGAAAGTGAGTATCCTGCACTGAGCGTGAGCATCCCTACACCTGAAGTGATATCATAACACGTCCTAAAGTGAGTATCCTCCACCTCGACAAGTGATTGATTTCACCCTTAAAGTGAGTATCCTACACCTGCAAAGTGGAGTATCCTACACCTGAAAGTGCTATCCCTACACCTGAAAGTGAGTATAACTACACCTGAAAGTGATTATCCCTACACCTGAAGTGAGTATTTACAACGAGAAAGTACGTGTCCTTCACCTGAAAGTACGTGTCCTACAACCTGAAGTGGTTTCTACAACCTTTAGTGAGTATCCTACACCTGAAGTGAGCATTCCTAACACCTAAAAGGCGTATCCCTACGCCTGACAGTGCGTATCCTACACCTGAAAGTGAGTATCCTACACTTGAAAGTGATATTCTATACCTTAAAGTACGGTGTCACTACACTGAACGTGTGTATCCTACACCTGAAAGTGAGTTAGCGTACACTCTGAAAGTGAGTAGTCCTACACCCAGTAGTGAGTATCCTACCCTGAAAGTGAGTATCGTGCACCTGAAAAGTGAGTAATCCTACACATGAAGTGAGTAATCCTATCCTACACCTAAAAGTGAGTATTCTTAACCTGAAGTGACTATCCTACACCTGAAAGTGGGTATCGTATACCTGAAAGTACGCGTCCTACACCATGAAAGTACGTTCTTACACCTGAAAGTAAGTATCCTACACTTAGTGAGTATCCTTCACCTGAAACTGAGCATACCTACACCTAGAAAGTGCGTATCCGAACACCTGTGAATTAGATATTATCTAGCACCTTAAAGTGAGTATCCTATACCTGAAAGTACGGTCCCTACACCCGAAAGTGAGTATCCTACACCCAAAAGTGGAGTATCCTACACTGAAGTGGTATCCTATCACCTGAAGGTGAGTATCCTACACCTGAAAGTGAGTATCCTCACACCTGAAAGTGAGTATCCAATACCTGATCAGTACTGTCCTAGACCTGAAAGTGTGTATCCATACACCCACAAATTGAGTAATTAACACATGTGATTTCTCCTACACCAGAATGTGAGTTATCCTACAAGGGGGGCCTGTGCAGGAGTGAGTGTATCCAACACCTAAAGTGGTGCGTATCCTAACCTAAAGTTGAGTATCGTACACAACTGAAGTGAGTATTCCCTATACCTGAGATAACGTGTCCTACACCTTGAAAGTGAGTACCTATCCTACCCCAATAGTGCGTATCCTACACCTGAAAGTGAGTATCGCTATACCTGTTAGTGAGTATCCTACACCTGAAATGGAATCCTAAACACCTGAAAGTGACCTCCCACCTGAAAAGTTCGTATCCGACAACCTGAAAGTGGTATCCTACACCTGAACTTGAGTTATCCTACACTTAAAGTGAGTATCTATACCTGAAAGGACGTAATCCTACCTACAACCTAAAGTGAGTATCCTACACCGAAAATTGAGTTACCTCCTACACCTGAAAGTGAGGTATTCCTCAACTGAAGTGAGTATCCTACACCTGAAATTGAGTATTTTTACAACCTGAAGTGTGATATCCTACAGCTGAAAGTGTAGTATCCTACAACTAAGTGCGTATCTACACCTGTGAAAGTGAGTATCTTACAGTACAACCTGAAAGTGAGTATCTACACCTGAAATGAGTACCTATACGAGCAAGTACGTGTCTACACCTGAAGTACGTGTCCTACACCTTAAAGTTGAGTTTTCCTACACCTGAAAGTGAGTATCCTTACCCTGAAAATGAGTATCCTACACTACACCTGAGAAAGTGCGTATCCTACCACCTGAAAGTGAGTATTGTACACCTGAAAGTGAAGTACTTTATACCTGAGAGTAACGTGTCCTACACCTGAAGTGAGTAATCCCCTACACCCACGTCGTGCAGTATCCTACACTGAAATTGAGTATCCTACACCTGATAGAACGTCTCGCTTACACCGAACTGAGTATCCCTATCACTGAAATAGTGAGTTATACTAAGCACTGAAAGTGGAGTATCCTACACCTGAAAGTGAGTATCCTACACCTGAAAGTGAGCGATCCTACACCTACAAAGTGGATCCCCTTCACCCTGACAAGAGTAATCCTACACCTGAAAAGTTGAGTATCCTACACCTAAAGTGCGTATCCTAACCTTAACGTGAGTATATCGTGAAACTCCTACCTGAAAGGTATATCCTACACCTGAAAGTGAGTATCCAAATCCTAGAACATGTACGGTGTCCTTCACCTGAAAGTACGTGTCCTACACCTGAATGTGAGTTTTCCTTACCACCTGAAAGTGCGTAGTCCTTCACCTGAAGTGAGCATCTACACCTAAAAGTGCGTACCTACACCTGAAAAGTGCGTATCCTAACCGCTAAAAGTGAGTATCCTACACCGGAAGTGAGTATTCTTATACCTGAAAGTACGTGTCCCTACAGCTGAAAGTGTGTATCCTAGCACCCAAAATTGAGTATCCATACACCTAAAAAAGAGTTCCTACACCAGAAAGTTGAGTATCCTACACCTGAAAGTGAGTATCCTACACCTGAAAAGTCGTATACCTCTCGCACCTGAAAGTGAGTATCGTTAACACCTGAAGTGAGTATCCCTATACCTGAGGTACGGACCTACACCTGAAAGTGAGTATCCAACACCCAATAGTGAGTATCCAACACCTGAAGTGATGTATCCTTTCACCTGAAAGTGAGCATTCTACACTGTAAAGTGAGTATCCTACACCTAGAGTGACTATCCTACACCGTTCAAGTGGGTATCTAATACCTGAAAGTACGTGTGTCCTACACCTGAAAGTACGTGTCTTACACCTGAAAGTAAAAGTATCCTACACCTTAAAGTGAGTATCCCTTACACGTCTGAACCTAAGCTCCTACACCTACAGTGCGTATCCTATCCTTACACTGAAATTGAGTATCCTAACACCTAAAGTGAGTTTCCTATACCTGAAAGTACGTGTCCTACACCTGAAAGTGAGTATCCTACACCTTAAAGTAGTATCCGATACCTGAGAGTACGTGTCCTACGACCTGAAAGTGTGTATCCTACACCCAAAATTAGAGTATTATAACACATGTGAGTATCCTACACCAGAAAGTGAGTATCCTACACCTGAAAGTGAGTTTATCTTAAACCTGAAAGTGCTATCCCTACACCTGAAAGTGAGTATCGTACAAGCTCCTAAAGTGAGTATCCCATACTAAGAGTACGTGGTCCTACACCTGCAAGTGAGTACCTATCCTACACCCAATATGTGAGTATCCTACACCTAAAAGTGATTATTATACACCTGAAAGTGAGTATACTACAATTGAAAGTGAGTATCCTACACCTGGAAAGTGAGTTTCCTACACCTTAAACAGTGATATCCTACACCTTAAAGTGAGAATCCTACACCTGAAAGTGAGGCATCCTACAGGCAACACAAACCTGAAAGTGCGTATCCTACCCCTGAAAGTGCGTATCCTACACTGAAATTGAGTATCCCCTACACCTGAAAGTGAGTATCCTAATACCTGAATGAGGACGTATCCACACCTGAAGTGAGTAATACCTAACACCCAAAAGTGAGTATCCTACACCTGAAGCTATTCTACAACCTGAAAGTTAGTATCCTACACCTGAAAGTGAGTATCCTACAGCGGAAAGTGGAGTATCCTACACCTGAAAAAGAGCATCCTACACTCTTAAGTGAGTATCCTTCAGTTAAAGTGCTATCTCTACACTGAAAGTGAGTATCCTACACCTGAAAATTGCGCATCCTACACCGGAACAGTGAGTATCCTACACCTGAAAGTGAGTATCCTACACCTTTAAATGAGTATCTTACACCTGAAAGTGAGTATCCTACAACTACACCTGAAGTGAGTATTGTACACCTGAAGTGTGAGTACTTTATACCTGAGAGTACGTGTCCTAAAACCTGAAAGGAGTTTCCTACACCCAATCGTGCGTAATCCCTACACCTGTAAGTGAGTATCCTACACCTGAAAGTGAGTATCCTACACCTGAATGTGAGCATCCTACACCTGAAAGTGAGGGCAGGTATCCAACTGGACTCTGATCCAACTGGACAGACGCCAACTGGACATGCTTCAACTGGACATGCGTTTATCTGGACATGCATTCATCTGGACATGCGTCTATCTGGACATGCGTCCATCTGAGCATGCATCCATCTGGACATGCATCTATCTGGACATGCATTCAACTGGACATGCGTTCATCTGGACATCTTTGTCGAGCTATTACTCAATCTGAAAATATTATTCCACTCTGTGATTTCGCGCTTGACCAGCATAGGCCTACTGCCTGCCACACGCGGATGTACAAAGTGTTGCGGCCACAGCGAGCTGCAGGGGCGCGCTACACGTGTTGCAGACTTCGCAGGGTGCTCCTCTGGCCGGAAGAGTGTGGTCTCCCCGTGTGAAATATATTGCCCTTCCCTTGGCATGCGTACTCCCACTCCAAGTTAAGATATAATGAAATACGTTACTCACAGAGTAAACCTTTACTGAAATAAGAGTACACTTCGTGAAATGAAATTACTCAAGCCAAAAATTATGTTTTAGTTGGGGAGTAAACCAATATATTGAACACACATGAAATACCATTACTCCACCTGTTTATGTGAATTTACACCATTCCATTTTGGGTGATTGCAGATTGGTTCATCGAGACATTTTTAATCATTTTATATTGATTTCAAATTTATTGGATGAGCGAAGCGAAGACTTCAATTTCACTGACCTCCCCCAAAAAATTAGCTTGGATGTTTTTTTGTTTTTTTTCTGTTTGTTCGCTCTCTACCAGGCAAACGGCATATCCGATCTTGATAAAAATTTAATTGGACCTCCGAAATCTTTGAACTTAGAGATGTATTGTTTTTGGGTACAATCGAAGAAATATTTCTCATGAATATCGTACTTTTACGATTTTTTTTTCGATTTTTAGTGCGATATTTTCGTGACATTTGGGCCGATTCTGACCAAACGGGTGGGGCTACAACGTTCATATTTTACATTTTCATTAAGG
Organism: Sweltsa coloradensis; assembly: GCA_024449915.1. Classification (NCBI taxonomy): domain Eukaryota; kingdom Metazoa; phylum Arthropoda; class Insecta; order Plecoptera; family Chloroperlidae; genus Sweltsa; species Sweltsa coloradensis. Next base: position 222,217 of record JAMZAV010000850.1, on the reverse strand, counting down.
TAATGGTTATGTATTGCTTTTTGAAAGAAAAAGTTGAAAAATTTAGCCTGAATCCATAGAATAAAGGTTTTAATATGAGCTTTTTGAGGTTTGTAATAACAATTAACAAGTAACAATAGAAACTTGACATCATTCACCGACAATGCATTCACAAAGCACTTGCAAAATGGTCCCACGCAAACTTAAAACTTACAAAAAAGCTCATCCATCAACGCGGCAGTACTTAAGCGTTTTCCTAGTATATACACCTCTAAGTTCAGAGATTTCGAAGGTCCCCTCAAATTTTCATCAAGATCGCATATGACGTTTGCCCGGTAGAGAGCGAACAAACAGAAAAAAAGGAAAAAAACAAACAAACACCCGCGCTAAATTTTTTGGGGGTGAGTGAAATTGAAGTCTTCGTTTCGCTCATCCAACTAAAAAATAATTGAAATGACCCATGGTAAACAGAGTAGTACGAATATTGAGTTGATGAATAATTAAAACTCTTTTACTCCACCAATTGTTTCAAATCTAATAATAAGATTTTATAACAAGTTATTGAGTTATTGCTTTCAAAGAGGTTCATTGCGCCGATTTATATATTTCAAAGCCTAAACCACAGGCAACGACGTTAATAAAGAATTACGATTTAATACATGCAATGAATTGTGACAAACTAATAAAATGTACAGGAGAGGGGGAGTACGAATATTGAGTTGAATGTCGGAAATACCATTACTTCACGTACAACTTTCAGAACGCAACAATACGCCCACGTTATACGGTACCCCTTCAATGTTCATCGCGGCGATAACCCAGAACCCTTTAATCAGAATACTAAAAATCTGATCCACAAGCAGCGAGGTTAATGAAGACGACAAAATACATTATATTTAGTATGATAAGACAAAGTCTTATTGAATGAACATGGAGAGGGGGAGTACAAATATTGGACTGAAGGTCTGAAATATAATTATTCCACGACTTTCAGAACGCACTAATACGCCTCACTTGTAAGGCGGTTCCTACGAGGTTTATCGCGAAGATTACCCTATATTTTAACAAAACCACAAACAAAAATTTGAACCACAAGCAACAAGGTTAATAAGCTATAAAATACATAAACACATTATGATACGCTCATTCAATGAACAAGGAGATGGGGAGTACGAAAATTGAGCTAAAGATCTGATATACATTAAATATTACTCCACGAGTTTCAGATCGCGCCTCAAGTTATAATAGGAAATCCCAACAAAGCTCATCGTGCCGATCACATAAGATTGCAGACACGATTTGCAAGCTTAATTTATGGGTAAGTTATAGGAATTTCGTTTCGGGACATGACATTTTGGATTCACTGGCATTATGTCAGTAAAGTGATATATTTTTATGACGATCGATCGAGTTTTAGGTATACATAATAATACATAAGTGAAAAGTGGTATAATTTTACTTAATTGTAATTAATTTGGTGATTAATTAATTAAATTAGTTATTTTTTACAATACTATTATCTGTCATAAAACTAGCTTTTAAATGATTCCAAAGTCGACCACATTATGTTAATTTTACTTAATTAATTGAGAATATTGTCATTATTTTGAATTAATTGAATTAATAAAATTAATAAGAAAGTGATTGGAATTAAGTTTTGAAACCAATATTTTTTAAGTTAATCGTGGTCGAATTGTTCTTGTGTGATACACTATGTGATTGTGGTACTTAAATAATAAACTTTTAATTGGGATTTAATTAATGCTTAATTTCATTAATTAATTAATCAATAAGTTACCGGAATTTCGTTTCGGGACTAAAAATTTAGGATTTATTGGCTTATTTTAATAGTGTGAAAATTTCTTGGCAATCTAACGAGTTCTACGTATAAATAATTATATATATTTTTTAAAATTGCTATACTTGCAATACATTTTACTAATTTATTAATATAATTAAAACTATTGCATTTGCGGTAAAACTGCTAATGACATTTTTGTAGAGCATTAAAAACCCATTAAAACAATATCTGTTTTGTTCACATCCGATGATTACTTCTTGAGTTACAGCAATTTTAAGAATTATTTTGGCGGCCATCTTGAGGACGCCATGACAGGTGACTTATTTGCTACCAAGCGTGTCCTTAGTGAAAATAACATATGTCTTTTACCATATCCTTAAGTTTGGTATTGGTTTCCGGCTTTGGAATATTTTTATAGTTGATGCAGCTTGTTCCACGTACTATTTGGCTATAGTGCCGATGCACAAACAATTGTCATTTTGGGTCATATCTCAGTCAATTTTCATCGCACGGTAAAAAATCAAAAAGTGGCTTCCACAAGACAGCCACCCGCATATTTGTTATGTCTTGATATTTTTTCGCGAACTCGACCTAATTCAAGATTTACGGGATATTCTTGGAAGTATTGAGTTAGGCACCAGCACTATTCGTGATTGTGACTAATATAAAAGGTAATAATATATGTTTTGGATAATTAGCACAAAGCATACATAGTTCCGATTATTTTGAAACAAAAATCACAGAGATATCTTTGTTGGTTCAGGTTTTACAATCATTTTTATGTAACAGTGTGACTTATGCCCTTTTGGCGCTATTGCGGAGGAAGCAAAGCAAGCGTCTGTGCTTTTGGGAACTCTCTGTACGTTTGAAGAATGACAAATGCTACATGTGTGCCAAAAATCAGCTTAAGGTTAAGGATGTTGATGTCAAAATCTATAATTCCTGGGCTAAAGGTGGATGTGATTTGTTTTCTAATGCTGTGAATTTTTCATCACAAAAAGCCCTAACGACAATAATTAATTGGATATCAATCATATCATATTATTATGATCCCTGTAAATAAATACCATTTAATTTTAGTACTTCATTATTACAACTGTTTTCGGAATTAAAATAAATACCCTTTGCAGCGCAAATAAATTCACTATTTTTAATTTACTCTAAACTATGTTTTTTGTAGATAGGGCGTTCTTGCTTAGTAGGGCGAAATTGTATTCGAAGTGGAAGCTATCTTGATAGGAGTGTATGCCTACGCACTAGCACCGGGCGGTTGAAACACAATCTTCTGATTGGCCGCTTACCTTATACAAGCCCTTGACGTCATACTCTTAAAGTAAAGTAAAGAAAAGCCCCGGACAAGAATGATAAATTACTACGTCAAGTGGCCGTGCCCAACAGACCGAATTCTTCACAAAACAGACAGAAGTAGGAATATTCATTTTTGCTATTTACAGAACTGCTTGTAAACATATTTGGACTCGAATTGGGGTAATGTAGTAAAATGGTGCTCAGCATTATAAAACGAAACGAAATGGGGACACGGCAAAAATAAGGGACCTAGACTGGAATTGACAATTAAATTTCTATGGGAGTGGTACACCCTCGACCAGAAGTGAATCAAGGGCTGGGTGTAGTAGATGCAACTATATACCCTTTGAATTTTGATTTACTTATCGTCGATGGTGCATGATAGAGCATGGAACCTAATTCCTTCAACCATTCGCATTACCAAATCTAAATCAGCCTTCAAAAACAAATGTCATTCGTATTTACTTGATCCTTCTTTGTAATCTAACAAATTATTTAAAAAGACAATGTTCATTCTTTGAAAGGTTAAATCATTGTAGGATTAACCTGCTATTTTACTTGTACTAGTTTTATGTTTTTTTTATCATTTTTATATCTTTGTATTGTTCACTTGTGTGGTTATTTTTTACTTGTGTTATAATTGTAATTTGTATTGTGCTTGGTTCAGCAGAACAAAAGGCCTCATGGCCTTAAGCTTCGCCAAGATTAAAATAAAGACTCTTTTATTATTATTATTATTATTATTATTATTATTATTATTATTATTATTATTATTATTATTATTATTATTATTATTATTATTATTATTATTATTATTACTATTTATTATTATTATTATGGTGTACAGCCGGGGTCATATATAAATCAAGAGGTCTGAAAGATACCTCTTTCACCGACATCTCGGGTCAACTCTTGGTGCCATTATTTATATCGCCCTGTGAACTGCATTATCGATCGATGGAAGCCCCCTAGACTATTTGATGTTATTAATATTATTTAGGAGGCTTTGAAAGACTCTTGGTCAACAAAATAGTCAATATCTAGAAGGCAGTCAGAAGTGAAATACAATTTTATCAAAACAAAAGCATAAAACAAACTTTAGTGGTTTGCAATTAATAAGACTTGACAGCCAAGATAGAATTATTTGAAATTAATTAGAAACTAAGGCAAATATAAGATAAAAGGCATAGTCTTAATGCTATGCCTAGGCCAAGGTATCGATATTATAATGCTCTCTTTACCTTCCATATTATATTTCTTCTAGGCTTGATAGTTTCTCTGGTGAATAGAGAATTTTCCTTTGACATTAGCAGCCATGTTTCTTATTTATGTCGAAAATGCAGTTCACAGGGCGATATAAATAATGGCACCAAGAGTTGACCACGAGATGTCGGTGAAAGAGGTATCTTTCAGACCTTTTGATTTATATATGACCCTGGCTGTACATATTATCCTTTGCGTAGAAGAACATATAAATCAGTCAATAAAACTGCGTTCTTAATATTTAGGCGCCACATTCAGTACTTTTGCACTGAACAGTTTGAAAGCAGTATTTATTTAATAATTGCTCATTATTATCCCAAGCAAAAGAATGATGAAAACGGGTTGATTTGTGTTATTTAGCAAAATGTTTGATAGTTAACAGTAATGTTATCGTGCTGTGTTATTTGAATATTTCTTAAGTTATTATTGTTTATTTGTTTGAGTCTATAATAGCCAGCGTAAGAAGAAACCAGTCCCAAAGTTAAGTTACAACAAATTTCATTAAACATGTTTAAGATGATTTATTAATATGTAAAACAATGTTGTTATTCTTGGTATAAAAATAAACCATTTCCAAAAATGGGAAAATGTTTGTTTAAATATTAAGATATATGAAAATATAATATTCGTACTATGATGGCCATGGACAGTTCGTCGCTGACTAGGCATTGGTTGTAATGACAGTGAACTATTTTGTAGGATCGTGACCAGGTTTACGACTTTTGACTGGGCAAAATATTTGCGCTAAGGGAGAGACGTGACTGACTGAGTCTAGAATATCAGGTACTTTCCCTACGACCTTAAGCACAAACTGCAGGAACTACAGTTACAGACAATTCATATTAAATGGTTTGTTTTACAATAATTATAATAACTATTATAAAACAAAGCCAGTCACGTCTCTCCCTTAGTGCCAATATTTTTATCAATCAAAAGTCGCAAACCTGGGCACGATCCTACAAAATAGTTCACTGTCATTACAACCCATGCCTAATCAGCGACGAACTATCCATGGCCATCACAGTACGAATATTATATTTTCATATATCTTGATATTTTAACAAACGTTTTCTCATTTTCGGAAATGCTTTATTTTTATACCAAGAATAGCAACATTGATTTACATATTAATAAACCATCTTAAAAATGTTTAAAGAAATGTGTTATAAGTTAACTTTCTGACTGGTACTTCTTACGCTGGCTAATCTAGACTCAAATAAATAATAATATTTTGTTTTGATAGATGGATCAAATTATTGACGTAAACGTAGGAAGTAAATACATAAAATTGCTTTTTCCTCTACATGTTCGCCATATCATGTGAATGTTATTTACGTAAAAACAATGTGACGCCCGAATAGTTATAAAAGGCGCGTTACACACCAGTGGTTGTTTATTAGGCTTAGATATATGCGTGTATTGATTTATGAGCAATTTATTTAATGTACATTTCTCTCAAATGCAATATTTTTAAATCTGTTAAAAAGTGTAAGTCCGTCTTAAACGCTATAAAATACATAAAACTGAATACCATAATAGTACAGATTTACCTTTCTTCTAGGAATTGACAGTTTACGTAAAAACCTGCGTCTAGACATATGGCAATGAGAGCCTTTACATAAGCAATATTTCTTACCGAATTCTGTCGGTTCAATAAACGTGACAGATACCATAGCAACCCTTGCCATAGCAACTTCGTGGGTGGCATGTTACGTGTTGTCATGATATCGGATCTTTACTTGAATAAAATAGACGTCTGTGAATGACGTAATGCCAGACTTCGAGCGTTTCTCGCCAACTGCGAAACGAATCAATAGGAAAGTTGCCAGCTCGGTCGGGAATGTTTGTGTCATCTCATCTCCTCTGAGAAGTTCAGAGAAGTGCTCTAGATTCGCCGCTAAGATGGTGGTTGCATTTCACGTCTGTTTTCTCGCCCTAATTGACAGCTGAGCTAAGAGAGAAGTGTCAACGCCGACCCCATCACAATTCGACACGCGATTTGCGCGTTTTCAGATTTTCTGTGTTGGTTTTCTACTCTTCTGTAAAGAAAGCAGACTCGTTTGGCAATGTTTATTACAAATAGATTAACTAGAGAAAGCGTGCATTTAATAAGTATTAATTTTTTAATCTAATTTAATTAATCTTAGCACTTTTTAAAAGCATGTATGAATTTATTTACTAGATAATATTATGTTTACATGCCTTTGATTGTAAAATAATTTTTTGAGGAATTAGAGCCGTTAGAACGACTTAAATTAAATATGAAATTTTGATAATGATTCATGATTTTACAGACAATAGCGATGTTAGCAACAAAGGCGCGACTTGAAGAAAATGGCGTTCACTTGAATAAGAAAAAGGTAACTTACAGTTTCAGTGCGTCTTAGACCAACAAACCACCCTGACAATATGTAAACTTTAAGGAAGTCCCTACTATAGTGTTCAGGCCATAAATACAAATCATATCCTCTGTAGGGCGCTCGCCTTCTACTCAGTGAAAAGAAAGACTTTTACAACCCTGATTGGTTGAGAAGGATTTCTTTTAAAACCCTGATTGATTGAGATGATTGACTTTTACAACCCTGATTGATTGAGATGATCTACGTTTGCAACCCTGATTGATTGAGATGATCGAAGTTTACAACCCAATACAAAGAGATCGAAATATTTGTCTCCCATTCATTTGAAATTAAGTGAGGGCGTTTTTTGATCTGATACCAAGTATTCATTGTCGTATTTATTTTGAGAGAATATTCATGGTATTGCTATGCTACCGTCAGTAAAACTGTGTTCTAGAGAACATAATTAATTAATTCCCATTAATCGTTTGTTTAACCTATAAAAGTAAGAAATAATCTAGTTTTACGTCCAAACTCGCTGCAACCTGGTCTGAAATCTCTATTGACCGCCCACAGCTGTTTCCCGCCATTCAAAAGCCACCCACCCACTCACTCCCTGAGTAGCCGCGGGATTGCGTTTCAGCAGTCGGCCAGAGTGTTTTTCAAGTTAATCTAGCAAATAACGCATGCGGCCTTGAGCATGGCTTCTACACAGATCACGTTGCACAATAGTCTGATTAATTGAATTGGGATCATGATTTGCCTCTTGATTGTTTTGCGTGTGTTTGCCGAGCGAGTGTTGACGCAAATACTGACGTCAGAAAAAGCCATTCGAGAGCTGCTTGGTGTGATTGTTGCATGAGGAATACTTAATTATGTATGTATTATCCAATAATTAGAGGTTTTTCTTCTATAATGTAATTGTAGGTAAAACAACAAACATGAATATACGGATGACGTGGATTGAAATTAATTAGCTAATACGTTGAGAAAACAAGAATGTAGAATGCTAATTCATCGTTGATAAAACGTGTTATCAATTAACCTATATTTGCATCGAATTATATTGTTCCAATCCGTGGATTGCTCGGAACATATTCACGTATGTTGTTAGGGTGTTCATTTAAATCTCATCCATATACTACAGACTACACCACCTGTTATTCATATTGCAATCGTTGTTTGCTTATTCAATTTAGTAGTAGTGGTGTGAGGGTACCCGAAATTTCAGGTCGAGTATTGGGGTAGGTTGATTCGATGGTAAAAGAGACGTACCTGATTTTCGGATAGCAAAAACAAAAAAATCAGTGATGGTGGAGGTGCCGGTCCAGAAAATTTGTAATTTTATATGTTATTCGTTATTACATAGAATGCAATTCAATAAAAATACAGACACGAAAATGAATTGGGAGAAAGTGATAATGTAAGATTTTTCTCGAGTAAAATTAAATATATATTTTAACATGCAGTATTATACACCGGCCGTCTTTTACCGACCCGACCAAACAAGAAAACCTTGAGCAGTTTAGTACCCGACCCGACGGTCAAAACCTCTCCCCATACAGTAATACATATTTTAAGTTTGATTTTTCTTCTTACACTTTTTTTCCAGAATGAGTTTTTTCCCATACGTTTACCAAAGCACTGTGACCAAAGTATTTTTTATAAACGGGTCTACAACATTTTCTCATTATTTGCTGTTACAAACATTTTTATCAAAATGCCACTTCATTTAACCAAAGTAATTGTTTAATTCGACAATCACTATCGGATTGGTAGAGCTCTAGCCACCAGTTGGTGCATATTTATGTGTCACGTATAGTTTTCCCGGGCTGGATTCGAGTTCCGCTGCGTTCCTTATTTACTTGCGTGCTCTTCACATGACCCGGCACCTCCACCATTTCTATCATTTTCACGTCTAAGAGTAAACAAGATACTTTTTACAGTACCTGTTTTAAATCGCGAGTGGGTAGTCTGGATATTAATAAAAACGGTAAAACATCAACTTTTTTCTAATATATCTTTAGAACAATCAACACCTAAGAATAAACCACCAACATACGAGATATATGTGTGGTTTCGTTTGAAGTGACTACATAGCATTCGTCCGGACTAGTCGACAATCTTATTTAACGAAATTAATAACTAGTTGAGTTTGGTAAAAACACAGTTGAATTAAATTTTCATCCTTAAAGTTAGGTGATTTTACAGATTGGTCCTTATTGGCATGGTAGTCAACAATGTTTATTGAACTTTACAAACAAAAATGACCAATTTTCTCCTTATACTCGTACAGATAATTTGCAGTCATAGAACAATGACACACTCTGATGTACTGGTACACCGTTAGAATATCATTCTCATTAAATATAAATAAATAACCACTGTACCCCAAATATTTCGTAAACTTGACCTTTATACACAAATTTGTATTAGCTGTTTTTACTTTATCCTGATTTTGTACACTGTTTTGTGCACTTAATTCTCTGTTCTTAAAACAAATTAAGTTTGACATATTTTGTGTGTCTTTACACTCTTCTAATAGCAATAGTAAAAATTATCAACACTCCTGAATTAGTTTCTAAACTTGTTACATATAAATGTGACTCCATTAAATAATTTCACCTCTGATATATTAATTTAAATCCACCCCTTTTGTGGTGAACACGTTTGTGGTAAATACGGTTGTATAGGTAGAACCGTAGAAGTGAACAAGCAACGGCTTTATTCCGCTACTAATTACCATATAAAGCATCGGAATCATGCCAGAGCATTAATACCGGCGAGCTAGCACGATACCATGTGCCAAACTGCGATCAACCGCACCCCGCACCACAGAACTTGTATTATTACTCGATGATAATTCCCTAATTGGCTTGATAAAGTCATTGAACAATAGCGGTAACAGGAATTATAGCTCTACGCGGTATTGTAACTGAGCATGGTGTTTCCGATGTTATTAAATCATGAGGTTACAATTACAATTACAATAACGAACATCAATGCAAATATGCACATACGACGGACTTTCAAGAAAACATGCGAAGTTTACTAAAATTCACTTGGACGATTGTTTAGCAAATATACGTATTTTATTTTATTAAATCCCTAGATTGATTATGCCTACGGGTTGATTAAGAAAAGTAATTGTGTGTCACGGACGGAAAACCAAAACGATTTTCCTTTTTAATGTCCCCAGGGAATACTGAATGAAGAAACGAAGTTCTCTTACGTGCATTAGTATCATTTATGCTTTTCGTTAGCATTACCCTCCAACAACAAATATATTGAATGTGTATTGTTCGACGGCGCTAGCCCACCAAAAAGTGAGAATATCTTTAAAATGTCACCTCCACCAACAGTAGTTAAGCTTTGGAATAAGCGTCAAATATAAGCGGTAAGCACCCGTGGTTGCGTCAGATAATGGTGGTGATTAACAGACGCACAACCATCACCAACCGATACCAACTGATACGTTTGTAAAATAAATAGCTAGGCGAATGGTCTCTAGTCTTGACAAATCTGCAAAGAAAATCTTCGAAAGTTCCTTTGTACACGAGTGCAGGGGTAGTTTTAATTATCTTAATTTCGAGGTAAATAATTCAACAAGAAAAATCCGTCGCATCCCAGTTTGTAATTGAAAACATGATACCTCCTAGAGTCAATACTGTCAGTGCTCAAACAAAACACCACAAAGTCTAACCTCCAATTTTAATAGACCCACAATTAAGCACGAAAACAAAGTCTAAAACATGACGTGAACATTCTGTTTGTGAAGTTGGTAGTCCAGGGTCTCCTAGGGAGGGCACCACACCAACTACCCTCTCGTCTAGACGCAGCAGCGCTCTAACAACTTGATTGGAATAGCACGTGTTTAAATGGGGTATGATTATGGTCAATAGCCAGCCATGGCGTCAGAAAATATAGGGTGTGACGTCAGACGTCTACCGTATATTATCCATTCAGCAGGCTTGCCGACCTCAACCATTACGCATCGCTGGTCTCTGGCGCATAACAATAAACATGGGACGAGCGGTTGAACAACGATCACCGTGCGCGTCAACAAGACGAGGGATATTATTATTATTATTATATCGGCATTTGCATTGACGTTACAGAGTTGGCGCTGCGGTACTCAAAGAAAAACACTTGAGCCGTTTGTCTCGGGGTAAGTCAAAGTCAAGCTTTCTCTACGCTCATCCAATTAAAATCTTTCTTTTATGCACGGTGCGAGTGAATGCTTTCCTTGTAGTTTATTAGCAACTGTAAGGTAAAAAGTCCTTGGCTCGGGAAAACGTACCGAATGTCTTCTCTCTCAATGAATACCTTCAGTAATTACTACAAAACTAGTATAAGTGTTAACACTGAATGCACTTATCATGATAAATTCAAACAATATTTTCCCAAGTATTTTAATAAAGGAAAAAGGAGAAATGTATGTAGCCTAACTGACCGTATACTTTGGTACCTATAGTTACCCAACAAGTCAATCTCATGTAGGCTAACAAGTAAAATAATAAAAAATTCAATCCGAATAATGGTTGAGATACCCATAACTAGAGGTACGTGAAAATAGCGTTTTGTGAATAGATGCTACAGAGGCAAAGCAATATTTTTTTCACTTAATACTAAGGTTTTCCAGTCCTATTTTATTTTATATTCCATAGTTTCTATAATTTGTTTATACACATTTTTATTCAGTTGATATTAATTCAACCTTATGACCAAATTTCAAATTAAAAATATGAAAAAAGTTCATAAACAAGGTTTTGAAGTTAGACGAAAAAATAGATGCTCCAAAACGCTATAAAATGACACTTATGTCATATACACGTACCTCTACTCATAACGTATTGCGTAATCCACATGTTGCCGTCTCGTGGTACAACACGTGCGGAGCGGGGAACTCTGGAGATGTCGTTTACCTCCTTTGAGCCGTCTGATCGGTGTTTCATCACCAAACAACCGTCGGTTTGATTGACAAGGTGGCCGGGTGAATCTCGTCTACTCCGACTGATGTAAAGATGCAGTGAGCCGCGAAACTACTCACTGCTCACTACTCACTACTCACGGCCAAAGCGAATAAACACCGTTATGTCGGAGATTAAATTTACATAAAACGGTACTGGGAGTATCACATAAAATGAACAGAGTGCACATTACGGCCAAGTCTCTTTGTATAAGCTCAGACAAACGTCTGGTGTCCACGGTCAGATGAGCCATGAGAATTGTGTATGGGGTCATTCAACGCAAGGTCTCCCAAGTTTTAATAACAGTGTTGTTTTTACCGTGCAGCGTCTCATCTATTTATATCTGTAAGAAAATAGCAAAGGTATTTTTTTTACTTTGCTGGTAAAATGTTAATACATTAATACAAGTGATAAAAATTATCTTGTATTTAATCAATTACAGGGAGATATTTGCAGTGGAGAACATTATTTTACGACCAACAATTTGCTTTGTCGCCGTAACGTCAAACACCTCGTGGATGTATGATGGGTTATTTTAGTGTATGATTGTTTCAGACGAGAACAACTTCCTCTAATGGACACAGTGCAATGTCTACATAATAAAGAGAATACGAAGGGCTTTGCGGGGAAACGGGTCGGTCGTCTGTAAAGGGCATGCTAGAGCCATGGAGAAAACAGAAACCAATCACTTTGAAACTTTGAATGTCGAGGTCAGATTCTATTACCTGGTGTGGGAACATTACAAACAACACTCTTGTATCTGATCATAGGACTGTGCTGGTAGAGGTTTAGACAGTCGTGGCGGACAGGGAAAAGGCGGCCGGTGTTTACTACTGCAAGTTAAAATATATATTTAATTTAACTTGCGAAGAATCTTACATTATCACTTTCTCCCAATTGATTTTCGTGTCTCTGTATTTTTACTAAATAAATAACCTATAAATTAAAGCTTGTCTGGACCGGCACCTCCACCAAACCCTTACATCGAAGATCAGGCATGTCTTTTTTTCCTATCGGGTCGTCCCCCTATAATACCCGGCCAGAAATTTCACACCACTAACGAGCTAGCTCGTGTGATAAACAGTGTGCAACAATTGCCGAAACCAAAAAACTGACAAGCGAAAAGCGAAAACCCAAAATCAGAAACCGAAGCCAGAACCAACAAAAACGACAACCGAAACTTCAGTGTATGTATCCATGATATGTGATTTATAATGTTTATATTGGGATGAAATGACGAATGGAGGAAAGTCGGAAAAAGAGTGTATATCAAACCTTTGAATGGGAAATACTTGTCCGTTCTTACTATACTCACTACATGTTAAGTCTCGCATTCCTGCGTCGCATGCGTGAGTATGTAAATGTAAATGTGAATGTAATAATTAATTAATGCAGACAAGATGGTTGAGTCCCGATTAGTACTGTGCCGTCAGTGCCAAGGCAAGGCGGACCCTGGAATACCGCACGCAGCCAGCGCTGTCCTAGCATAGACGAGTTTAATACATCAAGCCGAGAACTAGCTTATATTCGCAGGACATATGAACGAGCGAAGTCGCCAGTCACTGACATTCGTGTCAGGTAGGCGGGCGGAACACATGAGGAGATAATATACACATTGACAATTTACTTCGCTGGAAGTTAGTTATATTATATATACTAGGAAGCTTCGCAAACGCTTTTCCAGGCGCGTTGTTGGATGAGCGTAGTTTAAAAAAATAAAAATAAAGTGTAACATTGCGATTTTCATAAGAAATAATGTTTTGATTACGTTCAAATTTCACACGAATATAATAATTCAAAAATAAAGGTTCTGTGAAAAAATCAATACAATCGGATAAAGCATGTAGGTGTTATAAGTCAAAGAAAGTTTTAAAATACAAAAATTGTAAAATTGCGATTATCTGAGAAATATTTTTTCGATTCCGCTCAAATTTCACACGAATACATCAATTCATAAAATAAAGATTGTGTAAAATAATCATTACAATCGAATAAAGCATATATGTGTTATAAGTCGAAGAAATTTAAAAAATCGTAAAACTGCGATTTTCATAAGAATTTTTTTTTATTACTCTCAAATTTCACACGAATATATTAATTCATAAAATAAAGGTTCTGTAAAAAAATCATTACAATCGGATAAAGCATGTAGGTGTTATAAGTCGATGAAAGTTTTGAAAAATCGTAAAAAATCGTAAAATCGCGATTTTTATGAGAAATAACTTTTCGATTGCGCTCAAAAACGTAGCAGTTCTAAGTTCAGAGATTTCGAAGGCCTCCAGAAAATATTATCGCAATTGGAGTATCGGTTTAGCACAAATCTTGTTAACAGACACACAAAAAAAACAAAAAAAAAGACAAAAAACATTCCGGATTTTTTTCTCCGGTGAAGTGAAATCAAATCTTCGCTTCGCTCATCCAATAATTTAAGTTTGTCGGTAATGTGCCCAGGGATATTTTCTCCATCTGCAGGTGACTAACTTTGTTTAAAGCTGGAAGAAAGTTCAGAGGGCTATTATAACCTGGGGAAGAAAATTTAAAAAAAATCAACAACAACTCACGAGCATTTGCATTTCTGAATTAAATTTCATTCTTTATTCACAAGAATGTTGGTCCTACATGTTCTACTAAATTTGGTATTTTAAAATCGTTACGGAGTATATTATTTTAAAGTGGGCCTATATCGACTATCTAAGCAAGTGGTTGCATTTCTCTTGACCAGTGGTGAATTCTCAGCATCGCCCACACTCAATCGACACCCAACACCCCCCCCCCCCCCACTCTCCCACCAGGACGGGACAAGCTGAAGCGTCACATTCTTGTGTAGGCGTTATTAAATTTGCTTGCCATCTTCCCGACACTTTCTGGGGGAATACTTATGAACAGCATCCAAACCAAGTGTGTATGGAAGTAATCTGCTCTGCATGAGAAATTCAGCTGCGTTATAAACAGCGAACAATCTGCAATGTCGCATGTTTTTTTTTCTTAACTTGTTGAACTTTCTTAGCGCGGGCTTTATCGATAAAGGAATACTTATAAAGTACGTGTTTTCGTCTACCCGTAACAAATTCTCGAGGCGCACGGAGCTTCAAGATTGCGATAGCAAACGTTTCGTTCAGGGAGGATTTTTACGCGGATTGACAGGGCGCATTTGTACGCGGATTGACAGGGGTGGATTAATATGCGGATTTTTACGCGGATTGACAGGGTGAATTTGTACGCGGATTAACAGGGTGAATTTGAACGCGGATTTGTACGCGGATTTGTACGCGGCTGTGGCCGCAGTGTCCCAGTTCCCACCCTAGAGTCTCCCGCCTCTTCTTGGCCCTGGCCAGTGTAAGGCTGTGGCTGCAGTGCCCCAATTCCCACCCTAGAGTCTCCCGCCTCCTCTTGGCCCTGGCCAGTGTAAGGCTGTGGCTGCAGTGCCCAATTCCCACCCTAGAGTCTCCCGCCTCCTCTTGGCCCTGGCCAGTGTAAGGCTGTGGCCGCAGTGCCCCAGTTCCCACCCTAGAGTCTCCGGCCTCCTCTTGGCCCTGGCCGGTGTAAGGAATTTATTTTGAACATTTACAGCATATTATTTTTCCCTTATGACAACTGTACAAAAAAATCGCAATGTACTTTAAAAAAATCAAACACAGAATATAGCCTCTACAACTTAATGATGAATGATTCCCACTGCAGTTAGTGTGGTAGAGATAAACCAGGGAACAAAAGCGATGCGTGTTCAACCTGTAGGAATCTAACTCACAACACTTGCAATATTATGCCCTCCATCGGCTTGGCACATTTCCAATATGATATTACCTCTATCATGTATTGCGTTGATACCGCTCGCGAAAGATTTGACAGATATCCAATATAATACTGGCTCCTAAAGAACGTAATATGCAAGAGATAAAGTTTAATCTGTCGTCCGCTATGCCACACCACATTCTCCTGTTTTAATGTTGACTGAAACTTGACAAGTTGTGGGTATAAAAGTTTTGAGACCAAAAGAGTTTCTCATCTCAGCGCAAGCATACGTGGGTATCATTCGATATACGTCTCAATATATTTCATAGGTTTTCTGCCGTCAACGTGGGAACACTGGAATATTCTCGTCGTCAGAACATTCTCTCTCGGTATCATGGAGTAACTTATAGTCGGTAATACGAGCAGTCTGCTGAAGATCACCGTCGTAGTGTACCGTCTGATGGAGCCTTCAAACTTCTCGAATTGTTCAAAAGATACATCTGACTTGGGTTTGACCCCACGTGAGTATAGTGTAGAATCCCCATTACACAACTCAAGTAAGTCAAGTCGAACGCATTTTAACAAAAGATTTGCGATTTTAGTGTTTCAAGAATAAAGTTAATTAACATTAGTCACGGCATACCTCACTTCACCAAAGCTTTCATGAAGCTACCTAACGCAAAGAGACAGATATTCTATTTCTTCACAAACATATATTTGGCCTAATTGGCTCGGACTTGCTCGAAAGTGTAAATCTACACATTTCCTCTAGGTATTCGCGAAAACACTCTTATTTCAATCTCTTAAAATTTGTTTCCTTCAGCCGAATTTAATAAAACCACAATAATTTTGTTTCTGAAGTACTGTACTTGATATTCTCAACACGAATACTATTGTCTATATATGATTGGAGTTGCATGTCTCACAGCTTGTTTTTTACATATTAAAAACTTTTTTTTTAAAATTAAACCATGTTAAAATTAAAATCGAGATCTAATCTGTTACATCTTAATAAAACTCTCTTTGTTCCGTCTGTAGATAATGATCAACAACTCAATGGAGACTAATACTGAGCTTATTTATTTTTAATGTATCTTAATATACAATAATAACTTGCAAATGCCATGATATAATCGTATTTATTATTATAAATTTGATGGAAAAGCAATATTGATGTTTAAGAAATACTTTTAGCTATAAATGTTCCTATGGACCAAAAAAGCAAAATGTGGCGTTTAATTTTTTATTGTTTAAAAAACCTAATTGAAACATAATATGCTTGGCAAATATTATTAAAATGTCTCAAACTCACTAATAGTTGTTTTGATTGAAATTTGTAAGAACCCGGAACTTGTTGATACGATCTCCAACTCTACGGACGGTGAAGGTAACAACTCGAATGGTCTGGTTTTGTTATTGATCTATTTGACAAGTTGTGAGCCGAGTTTGCCGCCAAATAGGTTGTGCCCCAGCTACCTACGAACAATATTGCACGCAAGCGCACTCCATACTAGGTCGATACAAGTACACTATAGGAATCAATCCACTAATAGGACGGTGATACTTTATGACATTGGAAAATGGACTTAAGATTACAAATAAAACCATCTTTCAACGGATTTTTTAACAATTATTTTGACTATAATATTATTTTTTTATTGTTTTATACTTAACATAAAGAATAAAATACCGAATCATATATCAAAGGAATTAAGAGACTAGTATAAACTATATTATTTAAACACGAATTATGATTGTGTGCAACGGCAATTTTCATTAAATAAATTGCTGATGTTTTAATTTTATTTTGAAATAACCCAAATTTCCAGAATTTGGTAACTTAACAAAATATTGTGGCTAGTAACAGCCAAAACATTGTTATTGATGGTACATGAAACAAATTTCGTTTGAAGAGTTTTTTGTACGTACCGTACAATAGACGGTCAGGATATTAGCCTTAATAATTATAAAGATAACAATAATAAAATGGCCTAATTATGATGACATCTATGCGAAAATAATTTCAAAATATTTCCGACAAGATCGTAAAGAAAATCAAAAAACAATTTTAATAAGTTCCTTTTAAATATTTTAGATTTGCAAGTGGGCAGACATCTCCAAAATCTTCTAAAGTCTCCTAATAAATATTTCATTAAGAGAGAAGATTTAGGTATTTTTGGGTTTGTGGGTGAATGGGAGTTCCATTCCCTATCTCTACTTGCTTCTAGTATTGATAACGCAATGCACTTGGTCAATTTTTGGTTTCTCGTGCACAACTAATCTGTTTAACTCCCACTAGCCTAAAAATTGAACTAGAAAAAATATTTGTTGCTATGAAGAATAACGGATACTTAAATGACTGGTTAAAAAAAACTATTTTTCCACAAGATAATATCAAACCTGATATGAATAAAGATATTGATGTATAGTTAAACCTAGGATTTAAAAAACAGTCTGCATTGGATACTATCCGAATCTTTCAGAAAAGATTAAACGCCTTTTAGCTCCGTATGGCATAAGAGTTGTTTTTAGTTCGTCTAATACGTTGCGCAGCATACTCACCAAGACTTAACCTAGGGATGAGGTTCAGTCATCTTAGGGTGTTATTTATTCTGTACCTTGCGAATGTGATGCAAGATACATTAGTGAAACCAAGAGTCCTTTGATGGTAAGGATAAAAGAACACAAGAACAATGTGAAACGACATAAGATTGATACTTCAAAAAATCGCAGAACAATGTGTACCAAAATCAACATCATATTAATTGGAAAAACCAATTTTGGCACACATGAGTCTACTGCCACAACACGGAAAATTAAGGAAGCTGGTTTGATTTCGTGTGTGGCCAATACAATCAGTTTGCCTTGTGTTAATTATCCAGCCATTTGGAAGAGTTTCTGTCGATCAATTTCATCACTAGATCAATAGTTTTATTTTATACACCAACTATCCAACATGTCAATGTAATGTTCTGTTTTTTGTATTTTTATTTTTATTCATAAAAAACTTTTTTGTTAATAATTTGATACTAATACACAGCCATACTTATAATTGTTAGGGAAATGTTTTTGTCTTGTCTGTAGTGGTTTTTTATCTATTGATTTGTTTGATAAAGACCTCTGTAAAGAAGTCGAAATATCACCTTTTAAATGAAAATATATTATGTAAATGACAGTGAAAAGTCCAATGATTTGTATTTGTAACGTTACTACCTGTTATATAGTTTCATTTTTTATAATATACAATCAGGCTTATTTACATCTCTGTCAAACACGAACACAAAATTGCCGACGCGTGCGTGACGGATTGATAGCAACACATCTTTGAACACGGCACATGCAACTGTGCTCTCGCCTTCACGCTTGTTTCAGATGGAAACTAGGAACTATTTAGTCTAGTAGGATCGTGTGTGTGTGTATGTGTTTTGAAGTGTGACTTTCAATCACACCAATTAAAAATGTTGCAATGGATAGAGGCGAAAACTGTTACAGAAATACAATGCACGCGGTGAAGGTTCCAGTATTGTATATTGGTGTGCACGACGACAATGTTTCCAATTAAATTGGAAATTGGAAAAACATTCAATTCAAGGAAATGTTAATATGTGTTCTTTTTTACAATGCTCTTTTGAAACAATTATTTTAAGAACCTTCTTGAATTGAAATTGAAGCGGAATATTTTCTTTGAGTAAATAATTTATTGGTCTTGTAGCGAAAGTCATAAAAACATCTTCTAACAAGGTAAAGGGGATGTTTGTATAATACTTCATTGTAACTTTGCTTTTACAGACTATAGGTAAGCACATCAGGATTGGATTGAGATCTGCGATAGGCTACAACCGTATGGTATTTGACTGGCTACATTCTGTGTGAAAATAATATGGATACGTGTTCTCGTGTTTATGCGGTAAATAAAAACTTTTTTTACATTTTAATACACCTGAAACAATAATGAAATATAACGCATGACAAAATGGTGGAGGTGCCGGGTCCAGACGTATTAATGTATAGGTCAGATTGCGTAGCTTCCGCTGTCATTCACCAAGTTGCAAATTGCTTCTACAAAATCGTTATCTACATTATTGTCTTACGCTTTTTGTAAAATAAGAAAATCATTTCTAGATGATTTTGTATTAACAAAATATTGAAAAGTTTTGTTTTGTGGATTTCATTAAAACTAAGTAAATACAAACCGAAATGAGCATTTAATTTAACCAAATCTTCTAGTTTTCCTGCTCCACTCTTAAGGGGAATCCCTAGACCCAAATATGATTTCTAAAGAATGCAGTAAAGACGTCTGAAAAGTAAGCAGAATGTAAGAGGGGCTTAATAAAAGAGTGGATTATTTTTTTGAATTTTTTTTGACGGGCTCCAGAATCAACAATTGTATTCAAATTACTGGAATCAGTTGCTCAAGTTCAAAATTGAATTTTTAGCAGCGGATTTTTTGTATATTATTTCTACACTCCTTTATCTACAACCTAAATATAAGTATTATTGGTTTTATATGGTTTCAGGCGTTGCACGATTTTTTCCGTTAAACGGTACAAAATTTTAAATTGTACCGGCAGGCGAAAAAAATTGTGCAACGCAACAAACCATATAAATCCAAAAATCCTTTTATTTAGGTTGTAGATAAAGGAGTGTAGAAATAATATACAAAAAACCGCTGCTAAAAATTTAATTTTGAACTTGAGCAACTGATTCCAGTAATTTGAATACAAATTGTTGATTCTGAGGTTATGTCCCGTCAAAAAAAATTCAAAAAAATAATGCGCTCTTTTATTAAACCCCTCTTACATTCTACTTACTTTTCAGACGTCTTTACTGCATTCTTAAGAAAACATATTTGGGTCTAGGGATTCCCCTTAAGTGAAAATAATATGCGTGCGTGCGTGTATGCGTGTGTTTATACGGTAAATAGTAAGCTTTTTCGACATTTAATAAGCCCGAAAAATTATTAAATAAAACACATTGCGAAATGGTGGAGGCGCCGGGTCCGGTATCATAATGTAACAGATTAAATACGCCGACATTCAACCAAGTTGCAAGTTGCGTATGTAATCTGCAAAGAGAGAGGTAATTGGAACTAATATAATAGCATTTGGACAAGGTAGACTAATCATCTCCAAAAATAAGTCAGTTAATGTGGATGTTCTCAAACTTTGTCGGAAAGGTTAAATTTAAAATAATATATTGAATAGATTTGATCTTTGTGTTGCTGTGATAGCGCATTGATTACTGTAATTAAAATTGCATTTTAATGCGTTTAGTTTCAGTATAATTTAATTTAAAAGTGTTCATTTGAACTTTAAACTTTCCAATTAACATGAATCCCCTACAAAGTGTTTACCGTGAAGTGCAGAGCTATCTCCGTGTTTACACAAGGCAAATGAGGACAGTCTGCGCCATCATAGAACAAAGCCTGAGTAAAGTAGATTAAACCGGACAGAAGCTCAAAGTCACAACACATCCCTTGCAAGTACACGTACTCAACATTTAAGTATCCGGATCATATTCTTCATCGGAATCCACTTGTCGCCGAGTGTTGTACTAAAGAAGTAGGTCATAAAAAAACACTTGAGGGTGGCATAGAATAAAATGCGCAGTCTCTCTCGTAGACGTCACTATCCCAGGTAGTTCCAATATTTTACCAAATGGGAAATCTTAGGCCTATGGTCATAAGTGTTGTATCGAGTCCGAGTACTGTATTCTGTTGTGATACTGCATGTGTAGAGTGACGAAGCAAGGAGGCAGCCACTAAGCATACTTTGGAAAATTATTTCTCGAATCTAAAATAATCAACCAAAAGGAGTTGACTACTCTTTCCAAAGAACGAGACTAGAATTATTTAGGTAAGTTCACGTTGGCGCGGACGGCGGAGCTCGGGGTGGAGGGTGGAGGGTGGAGGGTAGAGGGGTTCCAACCAAGAAGTTTCTCAATGAGAAGGTTCGGGAGGGCGCGGGGGTAGAGGAATTCAGTTCTGGAAATAGATTCATGTAAGGGGGCGGGGACGGTTTACAGGTCGGGGGCAGGGGCCGGGGCCAGGGGTAGAGGGGAAACGGGGGAAATCGAGGCGCGCCACCACTGTTTCAATCCTTTTCAAACACGAACAATTATTGATTTTTCTATTTTTGGAGTCAAAGATAAAAGAAGTCCGTTTGATTAAATTAAAAAGTTTAAATAACCAGGGTGAATGCTTGCTAATGACAGCCAATAAGCCGCAACATCATTATGTTTTAATTATTCAATGTCATACTAAATGTCTCAAGTAAATACGCTGGATAATTTTTCCTTTTGTTAAACTTCGGTTCATATATGTGAACGAATTATATAATATTTTTGTAGGCAATAGACAAATGTTACATACATTTGTGAATAGTCACTTTTGGTATGTGTATTGTAGTGTTTGTGTGGGTTATTATTCATGTGTGTTGTTTTATTAGTATGTTTGGTATTTGTTCTGATAAAAAAGTTGTGAGAAAGGTTTGTTTAAATAAATAACATTAAAAAATATGAATAATAAATGTTTAATCACTGTGCGAATTCATGTCTAATATAGGCTAGTCAAATTTGTCAAATGATTTTTTTGGGGGATTTAAATTATTAAATAATAATATTTTAGTATTATAAATAATATCTCATTCCACTGAACAAACTCTTGGCATTTGCGAAGTCTTGAGATACGTACAATTACAGCGTTTTGTACTTTCATAACTTTGCTTTAAATTCAATAGAGCCTGGAACGGACTTTCAGTGATGAGTGCCACCTAGTTTAAAGTGATAACCATTTCATTTTCAATCGTGAACACACCTCTCTGCATGTAGTATTCTCATTTTCTAGTCTAATAGTACACTGCAGTCATGTCTGGTATAGAAGACACCTCTCTGCATGTGGTATTCTCATTTTCTAGTCTAATAGTACACTGCAGTCATGTCTAGTATAGAAGACACCTCTCTGCATGTGGTATTCTCATGTTCTAGTCTAATAGTACACTGCAGTCATGTCAGGTATAGAAACACCTCTCTGCATGTAGTATTCTCTTTTTTCCAGTCTAATATTACACTGCAGTCATGTCATGTCTTATGTTCAGGACTTACACTGGACGTAATTATTAATAAAGGAACAATAGGCCTTATTGTACGTGATAACATAATTTATTCTGTAGTCCATACTCACCGCACCTCTAGCCAACTGCCATATTCACGCCCACCTCTCTAGAACCACTGCCTTCCCATATTCTGTCCAGCCTGGTTCCACAGCCTACTCGACTCTACCCCTACGTCATCAACATGGCGTAGGGCCAAGTCCCAGCTGTCACAACTATCACATCTCACCACTTAAGTTTTTTTCCAAAAACACTCACCAGTATCAACTGGCATTTAACATAACCAGATATATAAATATATAATATAACGTCGATTATAACCATACATATTATTAACAATAACATACCTAGGTATGGATATAATGGCATTTATGCAGTTCAATTGATTTAACAAAACAATTTAAATTTCCTCCTAAATTTAACAGAATGTAACTATCACATCTCACCACCTAATTTTTCCCAAAAACACTCACCAGTATCAACTGGCGTTTAACAAAACCAGATATATAAATATATAGTATAACGTCGATTATAACCATACATATTATTAACAATAACCATACATATTATTAACAATAACATACATAGATATGGAAATAAATGGCATTTATGCAGTTCATTGATTTACCAAAACAATTTAAATTTACTCTTCAAAACATACAGATGCTGGGTTTGCATTAGTTTTGATATCTTTGCGGACGTTTAACATTCCTGCCACTGCGGGTGCAGCTTGTGCTAGCCGAGATAGTAGGATTGGTTATCGTTGGATGGGGTTTTGGAACAGGGGCCACTTGCTTTTTTGGGTTTTCTTTCACAGGAGACATGGGTCCTTTTTGCGGGTTGTCTTTGACTGTTTCATAGGCTAACAACTCTGGATTTGAAAACATTGGGGGGGTAGTGACTCGGGGCAAGGACTCCTCTGTTACGTCTCAGTACGGTATTGTTTTGGATTTTTGATTATGTATGACCGTGGTGTTGGGTGTATGGCTACTACTTGTGCCGGTTCCCAGGTTTTGTTCCTTTGAACTAGAATATTTTCACCTTTTGTCAGCAAGGTTTGTTCTCGCACACCATGTCCTTTATCATAGTAGTTTTTTCTGTACTGCCTGACGCACAGTAAGTTTGTCCTTGATACCTTTTTTGAAGAACAGGCTCTAAGAGTTTTGAGCAGATAGGTATCTTTGTTTTCATGTTTCTGTTAAACAATATTTCATAAGGGCTTAATCCCAATCCCTTTACTGGTGTACTACGATATTCCATGAGTGCCTCATAGACACTTCTGTTTTCCTCTTGTGCTTTCCGTAACATGTCTTTTACCATTGATACGGCTCGCTCAGCTAGGCCGTTGGATTGTGGATATGTAGGGCTAGTTGTAACGGATTCAAAATCCCAATTCTTTGCAAAGGATTTAAAATTCCCCGGCTGGCAAATGGCATATTATCCGAGACTAGGGTGTCCGGGTTACCCAAGCGTGCGAAGAGAGACTGAAGCGTGTTGATTCCCTCTGATGCTGTTTTGGATTTTATCTGTATGAGCTCCAGCCACTTGCTATAATAGTCCATCACAACTAAGTAAATTTTTGTTCCCAATTCAAGGATATCTGTTGCTAATCTTTCCCAAGGACGGTCAGGTATAGCATGACCAATCATAGGCTCTTTCCTTGAGTCTTACGGAACTTTAAACACGTTTTACACTTGTTTACATAATCCTCAATGCCCAACAGTCATCTGCGGCCAGAATAGAGTTTTACGAGCACGCATTTTGCTACGCTCGATGCCAGAGTGTCCCTCATGAATCAGTGATAATAAAAAGGGTCTTAAACTCTGTGGCACAACCAGTCTGTCCCGAAGGAAGACTAATCCTTCCGTTGTGTGAATGTCGTCCTTCAGGTTCCAATAGTATTTGGTATTGTCATCAACTTGTGACTTGTATTTGGCCACCCATTTTGATGATATGAAGTCAGCGTTTGTAAAGTCGTGTCTTGCATAGTTGCCTGTTTTAAACTCGGTTTTCCGGGCTTCAGACATTGGCAGATGTTTTACAATAGAGTGAACTACACATGTTAGGGTGGGATCATCACTGACTGGGTCAGTCAAATAGGCACGTGATAGGGTATCTGCAGCATGAAGCAATTTTTCCGGGTACATATGTAACATGCAAGTTGTATTTTAATAGTCTTGAGCAGCATTCGTTGTAGTCTGGCAGACGTCTTGTCTATGCTTTTTGTCACAAATTGTTACTAGGGGTTTGTGGTCGGTATGTACATTGACTGGCCTGCCATAAGTATACTGGTGGAACTTCTCTACACCGAACACAATAGAGAGAAGTTCCTTTTTCTATCTGACAGTAACGCACCTCTGAGGGTGTTAGGCTTCGGGATGCATATGCCAAGGGTTGCCCACCTTGCATAAGGCAGGCCCCTAGGCCTGACTGTGAAGCGTCAGCTTGTAACACGAGTGGTTTGGTTTCTGTCATAAATGCCCAGAACAGGAGGATTTATTTTAAAGACTGTTTGATTTTATCAAAAGCGGCATCATGTTCTGGATGCCATTGCCACAATGTGGGCATTTTTTGTCAGATCACGCAAGGGGGCAGTGATTTGTGATAAATGGGGAATATACTGGCACAGGTATTTCGTCATGCCCAGCAGTCTCAATAAGTCTGTTTTATTGGCAGGGGTAGGCATATTAAGGATGGGTTTGATGTTGTTGGGATTAGCTGATACTCCTGAAGCACTTATTATTCTGCCCACATAGGACACTGTTGGGACTCGAAAAATTTGGAATTTTTCCTCATTAAATTTAAACATTAAGAACCCTAGCCCGTTCCAGTACCTTGGCCAGGATCATGTCGTTTCTCTTGAACTGTGCGACCTGCTACAATGAGGTCATCCAAATATATTTCAATACCCTCAATGTCTCCAAATAGTTGCATGAAAGTTTTTTGAAACACTTCTGGGGCCGAACAAAGGCCAAAGGGGAGACGCATGAATCTAAATCTACCAAAGGGTGAGTTGAAAGTGCAGAGATTTTGCACTTTCCTCTGTCAAGGGGATTTGAAAAAATCCCTGTTTCATGTCAAGTACCGAAAATACTACCTTGCCCTGGAGATTATTAATTAAATCCTCAGCGCGAGGAATCAGATAGTGTTCACGTTTAATACTCTTATTCAGGTCACTTGGGTCCAGACATAATCTCAATTTTTTCCCTCGGGTTTTTCCACTATCACTAGTCGGTGAACCCAATCTGTGGGTTTGTTTAACTTTTTGTATGATTGATTTGGATTCTAAGTCATCAAGAGTTTCTTTTAGTTTAGAATGTACTAAGAGGAACACGCTTACAAGCGTGAATTACAGAATTGCAACCTTCTTTGAAACCTCGATGTTGTGGGTTTAGGCATCGCACCTATTCCATCAAACACATCCTTGTAGGTTTCAATCACATTTTGTTTGGAATTTTTCTACCTCAATTTTATCTATTCGCTTAATCAGATCCAGTTTGACACATGCATTTAATCCTAAAAAATGGGCAAGACTTAACATTAAAAAACAACAATTCAATTTGTGAACATATACCTTTTTTGGTTTTACAATTTAGGGTTATGGAACCCTCAGGTTTCACTTTGAAACTGTCACTTGCCAAAGGCTCTACCAGTATTGAACTTGTTTTCTTTATACCTGCCTGTTTAATGTTCAATTTGCTCAGAAACACTGGTTGGCATCACGCTTATTTTTGGCGCCACTATCTAATTTAAAGGTGATAGGGGTAGACTCTACCATTATGGTTTCAGTCCACGACCTGTCATTACCTTTAGGGCTTGGCCTACACCTGCTTGTTTGCTCAACAGAGCTAATGTAGAGTTCATTCAGTTGGTTGTGAGGATCCTCTTCTTCCTCAGAATCAGCTGACGAGTCTTGGGTAGGCATCCCTGGTTCATCTTCTTGCAGTGTGTGTACCGGTACCTTCTTTGTTTTACGTGTAGGGCATCCTTTCGCGAAATGGTTTTTTCTTGCCACACATGGCACAGGTTTTCCCAAATGCTGGACATCGGTAGGCCTTGTGTTCGTATCCACACTTACGGCAAGTGTATTTTTCAGACGAGGCTTCGTCACGGTAGGCTCGGTCAGTTTGCTTATTTCTAAACTTGTTCTTGCTCCACTTAGCTTGCTTCTTATCAATGTGGGACGGCAATCGATGGCCACTGGTTGTCCTTGGACAGCTTTCGCTTGACGTTGACTCTCTTCCGTAGCCCTGCAGTGATCTGCGGCTTTTTTCAGGGTTAGACTCGGTTCCCTTAGCAGGCGTTCCTGGGTGTTCTTGTCACTTATGCCCAAAACGATCCTGTCCCTAATTAGGCTTTCTTGTTTGTTCCTCAAATTCACATGAAGCACTGGCCATTCTGAGTTCTAATAGAAACTGTTCAAATGTCTGGCCTTGTTTTTGAATAATTTTAAAAAAATTTAAAGCGTTCATAGACTATGTTCTTTCTTGGTTCACAGTAAAGTTCAAATTTTATTCACTAGGGTTCAAGCTTGTTCTTGTCCCCCTCGGTTTCGTAGGTAAATGTGTTGTAGATTTCAACAAACCCTCGTCCCCGATTAGGCATAGTAATTTGGATACTTTCACCGATTCATCTTTATCTTTATCACCTCCAGTGGCTTTCAGGTATAGCTTGAATTTTTGTATCCATTTGCGCCAGTTTTGTGCCACATTGCCTTCAAAACACATTTCTTGGGGTGGCTTGAAGGATTCCGCCATTTTTGTGAGCCTTAGGGCCTAGGCCCTAGCCTAGAATTTCGTGAGTTTGATAATATGACTTAGGCCTACTTACTTATCAATGAGAGCTGGTTCGATTACTTCTGACACCATGTCTTATGTTCAGGACTTACACTGGACGTAATTATTAAATAAAGGAACACATAGGCCTTATTGTACGTGATAACATAATTTATTCTGTAGTCCATACTCACACACCTCTAGCCAACTGCCATATTCACGCCCACCTCTCTAGAACCACTGCCTTCCCATATTCTGTCCAGCCTGGTTCCACAGCCTACTCGACTCTACCCCTACGTCATCAACATGGCGTAGGGCCAAGTCCCAGCTGTCACAACTATCACAGAAGACACCTCTCTGCATGTAGTATTCTCATTTTCTAGTCTAATAGTACACTGCAGTCATGTCTAGTATAGAAGACACCTCTCTGCATGTAGTATTCTTATTTTCTAGTCTAATAGTACACTGCAGTCATGTCTGGTATAGAAGACACCTCTCTGCATGTAGTATTCTCATTTTCTAGTCTAATAGTACACTGCAGTCATGTCTGGTATAGAAGACAACTGAACACACGCGAAATGTAATTTTGAAATTGAATTACATTTACCATGCGGATAATTATTAGCGATATAATTAAAGCATAAATCAAAGCTTGAAATATTTTATTTTATTTTATATTATTTTATTTAGATTTATTCTATTCCAGTCTCTGAATTATGATACATAATACTAAAATTATTTATTCATCAAACCGTAACCAATACGTCGTATGTTACTGATTAGTGTTTAACCATATGACCATACACTTTGACGTTGACCGTAATTTTCAATTTTATTAATCAAAAGTGCTTATTCACTTAAACCTATAATAAAACCAATCAATTTCGTCTAAATTCTTACCAGATTTCCAAGCTCGAATAACAGTTTATTTCGTGTGTGGCCACTTAAAACACGTGAAGCGTTGAATCGCAAACAGCGCAAGTGGTTCTAGCTTTCCCCTGCTTTCTATCTGTTTCTCCAGGGGCTGGCAGGAACATCGTGGGATTAAAATTAACTTTCGCTCCTTCTAATCTCCTCTTCCTCTCCTCTTCTCTTTCTTCCCTCTTCCAGGCACTAGCACACTCCTGTTTTAAACCCAAAACTTCCTCGAGATTTAAGAAACGTGTATAGAACGCATTCGGAAATGATTTCGTTGGACTCATCGTCAAGGGTTACAATACTACATGTGACACTCGGAACTTTGTTTAAATAATTTTTTTTAGTGTATTTAGAGTCTACCCACTCAGTTATATAGGCCCTAACTGATTTTCAGTGGGGGACAGTAAATCAAAGCGACCAAGCCAACCCTGTAGGCCCCGACGCAATCGACGAGTGAGCGATAACCAACCATAAGATCGATATTTTTAATTGGAAGTATAGCAATCAGTGGTATGGACAGTGCGAACACCCGCGGATCAACACTAGAATCAACAAGGCCGATACAGAACAACTTTGAATTTATTATGTGTCTCGTTGCTAGGACGGCTCCAAAGTCACCGTTTACAAACTCCTAAGACAAGAACTGATGGACTTGTCCAAATCAGAAGTTAAACAACTTCTGACTTTGGCTGGAATCGAACCCTGTACCTTCTGCAATGGAAGCAAATACGCTAAACACAAGACCAACGAGCCAGATAAAAGAATGTAGTATAGTTCATCCACCAAAGAAGAATTAGATCTGTCAAGTACAAAATGTAAACACGTTAGCGTTGCAATGTTCAATATAAATGTAAAGTGGACATTGAAATATGAAAAATCGTGTTTTTATTCATAAAGAACAAGTGTTTAAATATGTTTGCGACAAAGATTTATTCCTCATGTCGTACTGATCCTAATTTATTAATCTTTGTACATCTTACGGAACTATACATCTAGAAAGCACTAGTGAGAAATTACTTAAACTAGGAAACGCTCAGTTGGACGCGTTGATAAGCGAGCACGTGCTATAACTAGACCCACATTGCACATTTTTTAAAAATTTGCGACGTTCGCTGTCCACGGGGCCATGTTTCCAAAATTATTTGTTATTGGCATGGTATTTGGGTAAACCCGTGGGTAAAACTTCACTTTGTGGATAAAATCCACCGCCATCTAGAGGACCTTGACATCATTTCCTTGTTAAACTCTTTGCTTACAAATAATACACTGCTTCTTCGAAAGTATCTAGGGCGACGGTCGTCGCCCGGCAGACAAGCGATGCGATGCTTAGGCGACACCGAACTCCGGCCCTATATACACCTACAAGAGTTGGGGGGTTTTCAGCTATCTGCACACGCCGCCCCGAAAGAGTTACAATCTTGAAACTCGGTATATGACCTGGTATGTGGTCCATGACATACCAAAAAAAAAATCAACCCGATCCGACAACTCGTTCTGTGTTAAAAAAGGCTCTCAACATCGTCAAATTCCTTAAGGCTGGCTGGTGGCTGGTGGCTGGTGGCTGGTGGCTGGTGGCTGGTGGTTGGGTGGTGGGTGGGTGGGTGGGTGGGTGGGTGGGTGGGTGGCTATGAGTTCTCCGCGGAGAGTTCTTTAGCCTACAGAGAAAACGGTAAATCTTAGAACTATGAAACTTGGACCACACTTAGGTGTATTTCAGACGCAGTGCCTTTTGCTTTCAAAACCAAAATCGGGTAACAGGGACCGGAGAAAATCAAAATTTGGATGATAATCAAAACGCGTAATTACCAAGGCGTGGTAATTTGTACAAACTTGAAATTTAACATGCTATTAACCATTATAAATATCTTGCGTCCAAAACACAAGGGGCTAAATTTGGGATGACCATGGGCCCAAAAATGACAAAAAACATATCTGAACTTTAAGAAATGAATCATTCAAAGAAAACGCTACAACTGAGATGTTTCAAACGTGGAATACATTTTGATATCTCTCATTCTTTATCACTTTTGAATATGGAAAGCAAAATTGGTTAACGGGTACCGGAAAAAAAACAAAATTATCAAAAGTAGGTAATTCCGTACTCTTATGAATAATACGCTATACCGAGAAAACGGTTCATCTTAGAACTTTGAAACTTGGGCCACACTCAGATGTACCTCATATAACAAAAACCGGGCAATTGGGACCGGGGAAAATCAAAATCAAAATCAAATTCAAAACGCGTAATTACTCAGGCGTAGTAATTTGTGCAAGCTTGAAATTAAACATGCTCTTAACCATTATAAATATCAAGTGCTTATGCTAGTGCGTTGGTCTTGTTGTTAGCGTATCTGCTTCCAATGCAGAAGGGCCAGGGTTCGATTCCCGCTAAAGTCAGAAGTTTTTTAACTTCTGATTTGGACTTAAGTCTATCAGTTCTTGTCTTAGGAGTTTGTAAACGGTGACTTTGGAGCCGTCCTAGCAAAATCAAAACGCGTAATCACTCAGGCGTAGTAATTTGTATACAAGCTTGAAATTAAACATGCTCTTAACCATTATAAATATCTAGAGCTTATGCTAGTGCGTTGGTCTTGTTGTTAGCGTATCTGCTTCCAATGCAGACGGGCCAGGGTTCGATTCCCGCTAAAGTCAGAAGTTTTTTAACTTCTGATTTGGACTTAAGTCTATCAGTTCTTGTCTTAGGAGTTTGTAAACGGTGACTTTGGAGCCGTCCTAGCAAAATCAAAACGCGTAATTACTCAGGCGTAGTAATTTGTATACAAGCTTGAAATTAATCATGCTCTTAACCATTATAAATATCTAGTGCTTATGCTAGTGCGTTGGTCTTGTTGTTAGCGTATCTGCTTCCAATGCAGAAGGGCCAGGGTTCGATTCCCGCTCAAGTCAGAAGTTTTTTAACTTCTGATTTGGACTTAAGTCTATCAGTTCTTGTCTTAGGAGTTTGTAAACGGTGACTTTGGAGCCGTCCTAGCAACGAAGCACATAATAAATTTCAGAGTTGTTCTGAATCGGCCTTGTTGATTCTGGCGTTGATCCGCGGGTGTTCGCACTGTCCATACCACTGATTGATATATTTCCTATTAAAAATATCGATCTTTGGTTGGTTATCGCTCACTCGTCGATTGCGTCGGGGCCTGCAGGGTTGGCTTGGTCGCTTTGATTTAAAGTCCCCCACTGAAAATCAGTTATATAACTGAGTGGGTAGTCTGTAAATAAAAATTTATTTATTTATTTAAGGGGTATCTTTGGGGGGACCGTGGGCCCAAAAATGTAAAAAAACAACTTTGAACTCAACAAATTTAATCATTCACACCTTGATAGCGAACAAACAACAAAAAGATGTAATATCCAACCAAATACAAAAATTTGTAAAAAAAAAAACGGCAGCCAAGCTCTCCTTCAAAAGTCTCCGGCTGTGAATGCTGTGAGATATAGAAGTTGAGCCAAGCTTTTTATTCTTTCTCCCTAGTTTCGCTTTTAAAATAAGTAAGATCATTTCGCCTGTTGACGAGCGCCAAGCCAACGATTTTTGTGGTAAAAAAGTAAAATTTTTAAACTCGAAATCATAAAAAAAATTGCCTTGGCCATTGAATTTGGTTCATGGCCAAGCCATTTTTTTATGATTTCGAGTTTAAAAATTTTACTTTTTTACCACAAAAATCGTTGGCTTGGCGCTCGTCAACAGGCGAAATGATCTTACTTATTTTAAAAGCGAAACTAGGGAGAAAGAATAAAAAGCTTGGCTCAACTTCTATATCTCACAGCATTCACAGCCGGAGACTTTTGAAGGAGAGCTTGGCTGCCGTTTTTTTTTTACAAATTTTTGTATTTGGTTGGATTTTGATTACTTCTAGGTGGCAGTGCAAAGAAACTTTGTGCGACTTTCGTTGTCATGGTAACGTTACTTTTGTTATAATGTAATTTCCATCTACACTACTTATCGGATCAAAATAAAATTAACATATTCGTGACCGGACGGACATTCTAAATGATTTGGCCATCTCAGATTTTGTCGCCGTTTAGTTTGAAAAAAAACTTTCGATTAACTTTAATGTAACTTTTTAACTTTTTGAACGATTTTGCTACAAAACTAATGGCATTCAATCGAGAACGAAGCTTGCGGATGGTCAAAATTTCAACTCGATCCGAGCCTCCGTTCGAACGTTATGACGAGACATACAAACAAAAAAAAAAAAAAAAAAAAAAAAAAAAACAAAAAAAAAACAGTGACTATTTTTTCCGGCAGAGTCAAATGGAAACGCTCGCTTCGCTCGCTTAATAACACTTCTTGTCAATCCGTGCACTAATTTCTTAGATCCTTGCTAGGAGGATTCAGTATTACCTCTGGAGGGGCCCGGCCGGCAGTCTTAGCCTCCTAGGATCCATGTCGAGTCAGAAAATATTTAGTTAGCTAAAGAACAATTACTTGGAAACAATGTTTTAAAGAAATCAATACATTCGTAATTAGAGTCTACGCACTTTGTTGGGATCGTGTAATGCAAAATCCAGAGAGTAAAATATACAACCTTTACCGGATTGTTATTTTATCTGTGCGGATTTAATCTATAGGGACTGGAATTAGTGCTATAATATTAGCATTAAATCATGTCATATGTACAATCAATATACTAATATTTCAAGCGCACAAATGCGTTATATAGACGATCCAAACAACGCATGGTTGTGAAATATAATGAAGAATTTTTAACGCATATACTCAGTACTAAGCATATTTTTCTGTTCGTACTTATATATTTCCTTTATAGGTTGTAAGAACGAAAATTTGTCCTTTTTTAACCGATTCTGATCCCTGCATAAATTCGCGGTATGAATCAGTCGGTTAATGTTTACATAAGACAATCGCACGGATAGATAGCCCAGAGGTAGTTTTGGAATAGGTTTCTTTGTTGTTGACGGTTCTTCTATTTTGACAACGAATGGATCGAGTCTTCAAGTCGCCCTTGGCAGCTGAACAAACACAAACAAGAGCCTAGACGTGCGATAACATGCACCCTTAGCAAATGTTTTCGTCCTAAATCTAGAGCAAGCAAATAGATTTATTTCCAACTCTAAGACCTTAATCACCCCACTTATTGTTGGTTTGTATTTTGTATTTTCAGACTCAATGTGACATCATAGTTTCAATCGGTTGATAGTTTCGAAAAAGCTCTCCGTTGTTTTGTACTAGAGTTATACTATGGTGTGCTAGCTATTCAAGTGGCCGGAAAAGCATTGTAAGCATCCCTTTCGACCCTCATTCTTGTCCTACTTATAAAGCAAAATATAATGGTTTGTTTAATATCGTCTCATAAGAAAAATGGTACATGTGTCACAACTGATGATTTATATAGATTTTGTTATTTACCTCTAAATGTACTCTTCTAATACAAATTATTAGTAAAGTTTTATCATGATAATTCGTTTAAGAAAATTGTAAATCACAATGCAAATACTCGCGCCAGGGAGGCAGAGCATTTGAAGATACTCACTTGTGATAAAAAGTACTGAAACCGTACATTAAAATATAGCATGTCTTTTAATTTTCTCAACATCTCTTAAGATTTGCGAAATATAGATAAATTACAAGTTTAAAAAGTACATATTTATATAATTACAATCAATTAAACATTTCAGACTATATTGTACTTTTTATAATCTTGTTCTAGACAAGACCCTTTGTGGCAAGATCAGTAATGGAATGAGTCCTAGCTGGACATATAAAAACATGATACAGGTCGCAATCCCTATAGAACAGTGGGAGCATTTGCAGTCTGTATATGATGAATGGAACTTTCTATCTAGGCAAAAAAAAATGGTGAAAACCATGAGCTGCTACACGGGTTAGCACATGCCTGTTTTTGGCAAGAGGTTTTTTCCAATCATCATTTTTACAGATCCATAGTAAAGAATTCAGGTCTAATTTCAAGGCGTTTTGACATGCAGTTATGAACGACAGTACGAAAGGCATCTGATTGGCTTAGGTTAAATTTAAACTGTAGGTCAGCAACAAACAATGATTCATCTACCATCTCATATACCAAGCGGGAACGAGTAAATTTACATAGAGAAAGGATCTTTTTCATGTATAGGGTCTTAACCGATTCTAATTGTGTGAGATTGGCTTGGGAGAGGTAGGGCCATATGATTTCGATGCCGTAGGAAGCAATCGGGGAAATTTTAAGGTGAAAGAGTTTCATAGCACAAGAGATTAAGAGTGAGTATAATTTGGAGATAAGGTGCATGGCTTTTATGGCAGAGGAACATCTTGCTTTGATGTGGGGAGAAAAAAAAGTACCTTTATAATGGAGTAAGATACCCAGATATTTGAAAGAAGATACAAACTCAAAAAAAAAATCTTTGTAATGATGTAATGTTGCCTATGTTACGCCATAGTTGGTGTTGTACTCTCTGGAGTTAAATAAAAGTTTAAAATATATATATATATATATATATATATATATATATAGATAAATTAAGTATGGTCAAGAACGAATCAAAAGTGTTTTTGTTAAGTGATTCAGCTATTGCATGTAAGTGGGATAGTTTTTTTTTAATTTTAATTTTTTTGTATGTAATTAGGTTATTTCTGTGTCAGTCTAATTGTTTTTGTTTTTCGTATACTTTTATCAATCATTATGTTATGTATTAATGGAGCCTGGGTTATTTTTGAGCGAGCGTAGCGAGCGTCTCCACTTGACTCTTATGGCTCGAATGTCTGTTTTTTTTTTCTGTTACTGCTTCGGTACAGGTCGCACCGTTTCTCTGATCGACCTGAAATTTTGCACACATGTACATACCACCTATGCGGGTTGCTGTATAGTTTTTGAACAAAATCCGATCGTTGGTTATTAAAAAAAAAAAAATTTTATTTCGATCGTAGTTTGCAGGGTCAATAAGTACAACATTATCTCCTATTTTACAAATTTTCAGCTAAATCGGTCAAGACCTTAAGTAGTGTAGATAGAAATTACATTTTAACAAAAGTAACTTTACCATGGCAACGAAAAGTCGCACGAGAATTCTGGTCACGGGTTAGCAATGCCTGTTTTTGGCAAGAGTTTTTTCCAATCATCATTTTTACAGATCCTAGTAAAGAATTCAGGTCTAATTTCAAGGCGTTTTGACATGCGTATGAAACGACAGTACGAAAGGCATCTGATTGGCTTAGGTTAAATTTAAACTGTAGGTCAGCAACAAACAATGATTCATCTACCATCTCATATACCAAGCGGGAACGAGTAAATTTACATAGAGAAAGGATCTTTTTCATGTATAGGGTCTTAACCGATTCTAATTGTGTGAGATTGGCTTGGGAGAGGTAGGGCCATATGATTTCGATGCCGTAGGAAGCAATCGGGGAAATTTTAAGGTGAAAGAGTTTCATAGCACAAGAGATTAAGAGTGAGTATAATTTGGAGATAAGGTGCATGGCTTTTATGGCAGAGGAACATCTTGCTTTGATGTGGGGAGAAAAAAAAAGTACCTTTATAATGGAGTAAGATACCCAGATATTTGAAAGAAGATACAAACTCAAAAAAAAAAATCTTTGTAATGATGTAATGTTGCCTATGTTACGCCATAGTTGGTGTTGTACTCTCTGGAGTTAAATAAAAGTTAAAATATATATATATATATATATATATATATAGATAAATTAAGTATGGTCAAGAACGAATCAAAAGTGTTTTTGTTAAATGATTCAGCTATTGCATGTAAGTGGGATAGTTTTTTTTTAATTTTAATTTGTTGTATGTAATTAGGTTATTTCTGTGTCAGTCTAATTGTTTTTGTTTTTCGTATACTTTTATCAATCATTATGTTATTTTTGAGCGAGCGTAGCGAGCGTCTCCACTTGACTCTTATGGCTCGAATGTCTGTTTTTTTTTTCTGTTACTGCTTCGGTACAGGTCGCACCGTTTCTCTGATCGACCTGAAATTTTGCACACATGTACATACCACCTATGCGGGTTGCTGTATAGTTTTTGAACAAAATCCGATCGTTGGTTATTAAAAAAAAAATGTTCCGATCGTTATGAAATTTTGCAGGGTCAATAAGTACAACATTCTCTCCTATTTTACAAATTTTCAGCTAAATCGGTCAAGACCTTAAGTAGTGTAGATAGAAATTACATTTTAACAAAAGTAACGTTACCATGGCAACGAAAAGTCGCACGAGAATTCTGGTCACTATGCACTGCCACCTAGAAGTAATCAAACTACTATCGAGGAAGCAGTGTATTATTTGTTATTACCAAAGAGTTAAAATATTTTTCCCAAAGAAATGATGTCAAGGTCCTCTAGATGGCGGTGGATTTTATCCATTCTCTCCTATTTTACAAATTTTCAACTAAATCGGTCAAGACCTTAAAGACATTGGTACGTAACATTATGGGAATGTCGTACTCGGGTCGTGTTGCACGTACCGGTGCTCGCTCAACAACGCGACGGGACTTTAGCGTTTTCCTAGTTTATTCTTATGACTACGCATTTTATCCCCACAGTTAAGGCGCGCGTGTGGCTTGTGGGCATCGAGTCAGTGACGCTAGAGACATATCATTTCGAAATATCACAATAACAAATGTTTAAATAATTCATAACAATTAGTTTGAACGCATGTGTGAAAATAATCCAAGTATAGGCGACTCAGCGAGTGCAATGTAAACTAGTCGAGCATATTATTTAGAATTTCAGTAGAATATGAATTTAATTGTTTAAATTATACCCTATTCAGTTATAAAACTTGTTAAAAGAAGACAATATAGATATAGATATAGATATGTATAGATATAGAGAAATATAAACTCATAATCGTGAGTGTCGGCATCGTTACTATCATTTGAATGCAAGCATGAATGATTTTATGCAGAGGCATTATTATTGTAAAACTAATTCATTGTCTGCTCAACAAATCACAACTTCCACTGCAGGAATCAGAGTTGTTTGCAATGTTATGCATCAGAGCATTCTTATCCAATATTCACAGCTTGCTAGTACCGGAAATACAGGGAGAACACTAGAAAGCCTTTGTATGACTTCAAATTACACACATCACGTACCTCGTAACATTTAATATCGTGTTTATTAAAATTCCATCTAGTGGCGTATAAAAGTAGGTCGGTAAAGAATGTTGGATTTATTATATGAAAAACTTGGTTTCCGCTTTGTTGCTTCCATCGCCCGAGCATTTAATCAGCGTATGATTAAATACTTCACTGAATGCGAGATTCTAATATTGACTGAAAGCTTTACCGTAGCTCGTCATTTTTCTTGCTGCAACAACTCCCTTCTGAATTGGATATATCTTTTGTGCCAGCTAGCTACAATACGATTGTATTACTCGTCCTCTCATTACTTACCGGTAACTAGAACTCGCAACTCGAACTCGCAACAAATTATAAAAGTGTACTGTTCTGTTAGTTATTGTTATTATTTTCATTGTTTGGAATAAAAATCATTTATATGGCTACACAGGTGTAAGCTTTAAATACAATTTCGAGATAATTTGTTGAACTTAATTTTGAATGATTAAGAATATCGCTCTGTGAATATAAAATAGGACCACGACTAAAGGACTTGCTTATCATAGTATGGACATTCCCTACGCTAATCGTCTCGAATAGCCAAAGTGCTATGAGACGTTAAAGGGGTATTTAAGCGCTAAACTCAAAAAATATATTTCATTCAGGCTAACTAGTAATGAATTTAGCAATTAACAGAAAAATTATTGGGGCCACCATGACCTCCCAAAAAATTGTCAAACATGACATTTTTCGAGCTAGGTCCCATCGGCAAAAATCTCCCATCAGAAATAACATGCAGGGGACGATATTTATGCCCCATGACCTTGGAGGATTTTGATCCAAAAAAATATTGGCCACTTTTGACGTACTCTAAAGCCTTTTCTGTAAATTCTATATATTTTGTTTTGTAATTTGGGCAAGTAGTTCGGTTAAAATATGCTAATTACCAAGATGGGGTGTGATTTTGGAATGCATATTTTTGCGTGTTTGAGGGTATATTTGGGCACAGTTTCAAGACACGATGTAAAAATGGGCATTTTAGATTGGTACTATGCTGTAGTATCTATGTGGACCAAAAAAAAAAGCAGGTTAAAGCCGATTTAAGAAATTTCCCAAAACACCAATTTTTGCAAATTTCTGGATCAAAATTTTTAAAATTCGTGTTAAATCACAGTTACAAGATATAATTTTTTAAACTGTTATTTTAGTGTAGTATTGTGCTATTGATCATGTGGTAAAAAATAATTTTTTGAGTTAATAGCCCCTTTAAGCAATATCCAATCCAAAAAAAACCTACGCTACGTCGTGCTCGAGCTCGCTCGGGTCAAACCATGTCTCAATAGAGCAATGCATTTACTAAATAATTTCATAATACACAATGAAAGTGAAAACTGAAATTAAAGTTTTCGCTTCGCTCATCCAATAATACCAACTTTTAACACGAATGTCATAGTATGGTTCGCAGGGCTTGAGCCCAGTTCTCTCTAGAAAACCATTGTCAGACTAGGAAAACGACATACATGTTTACAAAATTGGATTTGCAGAGGAATATGTAGGACTACGTATAAAGCTTTTTGTCTCGTTCCTTTATATGTTCATAACTTTATATCTTTAATCTATCACCACTCACAAAAATTTTCTTTAAATTTTAGTTGCAATTTATCAATCCGACTGTTCGACTCGAATCAATTAACATTGCCTGGTGAATGTGTGCTAAAGGAAACCACATATTTCCTGACCTCTTGATACGTCTGTAAAATGCAAACGTCAATCGTAGAAATGAGTTGCAGAGCAGTAAAATTTACTGCTCACCCCATTTAATGGGTGATTTAAATAGGTGACCTTGAATGTCTTCTGCTGCAACAGATAAACATAACGCATAGCAAGGCCATTACTTTTGTTTTGAGTTAATTGAATTAATGTTTGTGTGCATGAATGTTAGTGCTTTGCAGTGGAACTGCAACGGGAAGGATGATTGACACGATATGAACATTCTTTAGAACTTGAGTCCGTATATCGCTTCTATATTTGCCTTGCAGACGATTGACGAATAATATTTGTTTATTATTATATTCATATATTATATAATTTCAGAAGTATAGAAATATACATACATTTCGAAAACATATATATTTCTTTTATAGTTTATTTGATTTTTGATTTCGGGAACAATGTGGAAAAAGGCTGATTCACACGTGTTCGTGTAGCGTGTAGGGCTACAGGCAGGCACTATGAAATCTGATTGTAATTTCATGACTTTTCTGCGTGGGCGAAACTCATTCGGCGCGCAGAGATCTTCCACCGACTTTCATACACTACCTACCGGCGTTCATGTCAACCATATACCCCATCTCAGTCGACAAAACTTCTCGAATAGTGCATGAATCTACTGGCAGAGGGAGGCAATAGCCCGTCCCTGGGTAACTTTAATCATGACTAGATAATTCCCAGAACTTTCCCAGGAAAAGTACATGCTTCCATACATAGTTACTTAATATGCAACTAATGTCCTTGAATCAGTGGCGTACGCTAGAATATATTTCGGGGTCTCGGACGAACGTCTCAATGGGGGGAGGGGGGGGGGGTCGGGCACAAAAGCGCCGCAGGCATTTTTTAAAAAATACGTGTTTTTGAAGTGCGAAAAAAAAGGAAAAGTAGATGATTTTTTTTTTGCGTAAACCTAGATGATTTGAAGAATATTATATTTAAGCTGTGATTTCTGGGGGGGGGGGGGGGGGATCAAGCCCACCCCCACTGGAT
The DNA here is from genome assembly GCA_024449915.1 of Sweltsa coloradensis. Classification (NCBI taxonomy): domain Eukaryota; kingdom Metazoa; phylum Arthropoda; class Insecta; order Plecoptera; family Chloroperlidae; genus Sweltsa; species Sweltsa coloradensis. The sequence continues at coordinate 182,222 of JAMZAV010000850.1, read as the reverse complement.
ACGCCATGAATATTGGTAGCTTTTAGTGGTGAAAAAAACCAAACACTTTGCGACGATCACTAGTTTTGTTTACAAACTAAGTACAGATTTGGTCTATCTCTATTGTACCAAAACGACCTGTCACCATTCCTTTTCTATAGTTTATATATCTTTCATAAGTTAATCAATATTCAAAGGTACCTAGATGAATTAAATACTAAGATTATTATGTCATTAAAGATTCACTCATAACTTTCATGAGAGCCCCTGCAATATTTCTTTCTCACCAGAGCAAAAAAAGGTCAAGCGATTGAGTGTTAATGAGCCTTGACCGGTCAGAGCTATTCTGTCGGCTGTAAAACACTATTTTGTCACGTATCGAAGTCATAAACTTCGATTTTTACGACGCTCAGTCAGCAGCAAGTTCTAACAAAGTCATATATAGTACGTTCAGGTGTCACTATAGTTATATTTAAAGTTTCATTCAAACACATGTGAAGAGACTATCTTATGGGTATTTTTCTTAAGGTAGGTGCACCATATATAAAAGTTGGAAACACAGAGGATCTTGGGTAATGGAGATATCATAGTAAGAATCTGGAAGAGCGGACACGTTTCTCAGGGCAGTCGGTGCGAGTCCAGGGGTTGGTCCGGCTGTACTTATGGAAGTCGTACGGGTGGAGGACAACGTGCCTGTTACAAGAAGAGATGAGGTCTCGTCTGTGAACGCTTATAAGAGACAGCGTGAAGTAAATCCGTTACTCCTGTTTAATGTTAAAATTCGGGCAAAGTCAATTGTGCAGTGGATATTCGGTGATGTGGCCCCGATCCTTTCTTAACAACATGAAGCTATAAGTGATTTTGAGTTTTTAAAAGTTATGTTTTCGAATTATTTTCATCAATCGAGGTAGGCTTATTTTCGTGAATCAAGTACTTATAAAGTGCGACTACGGTATAATAAAAATCTAGAATCAGGAGCCTTCAGACTACTTTGTGAACCAAGTGTTTTACTCAACAAAAGATAATATTGCATCGTCCGCTAACTGAATGAAGAAATAGTCATCATGAAGAGGAGGTTCTCGATGTACATTGGAGAGTACAGTGCCAATAATCAATGACGTCACCACTGTCATACATCATACCTATCCATCGTGTCTGCTGAGCTATTCATACATCACCTGGAATGAATTTTTCGTCTCAACTTTATTCACCTGATTCAACTTCTACCGTTTACATCACTCGAAAGTTTCATCATCTACAGACCACTGGACTATACTTTACAAGACGATCATCAACCGATGAGTATCATTTAAATTATTAATTTCTTTTGTAAACTAAAGACATTCATCACTTCAACAATTCTATTAATGAAATCAAATTTTGTGGTAATTATAGTAAAACTGAACTGAGTTGACAAGATTTTTGTGGTTATTTAATAAATGTTTTAAATAATCGTTCTAATACACATAGATCAATGGAAACGTAAATTGATCATTTCTTTTCATTTTAGTTATACCTGGCTTAATCCTTTGTTGTTTTTGGCTACTCCGGTTTTCGTGGTTAGCTATACTATGTCGCTGGCTAGCTTCTTATGAAGTCGTAGCAGATGATCTCATTAATTTCGGGAACGATTCTCCCTTTTAACACGTTTTAGGGCATTAAAAGATCGTTCCGCGGTTGCTGCCGATGCTGGTACAGTTAATATAAGCTCTATCTACACTCTTTCTCTCGATTTGTGCTTATTTGCGGGGTGGGGGGCTGTTTGTGCCATGAGACATCCACCGTCTACGGTTACAGCCAAACCCCAAGAAATAATACAATATCTGGCATCTCTGAGATACTTCCTATCTTTACAAGAAAGTGCAAAGCTACTTACACTGATCAATGTTTGTAATTGTATTGGACACACAAACGAAAAACGCACTTATTTTAGTTAATTTGTAATTTTTGTAGCGGGGAGCGAGAAGATACTCCCCCCCCCCCCCCTCTGTAAGCTCAGGGGGTAAGCTCCCACCCTGCCCCGCCGGCTCCGACGCCGCTGCATACAAAGCAACTTGTGGACGGACAAAGAGAAGGGATGGTAGGTGTTAATGTAACATACAGGTAGATCCTTCCGAAAACAACCATCTATTTTATTTTGCAATATTCGTTTGGAGGATTAGAAATCTAGACCCCCATCGTTTTGTGTGTGGCTCGTTGGTCTTGTGGTTAGCGTATCTGCTTCCAACGCAGAAGGTTCAGGGTTCGATTCCCGTCAAAGTCAAAAGTATTTTAACTTCTAATTTGGACTTTGGTCCATCAGTTCTTGTCGTAGTCATAGGAGTTTGTAAACGGTGACTTTGGAGCCGTCCTAGCAACGAAGCACATAATAAATTCAGAGTTGTTCTGAATCGGCCTTGTTGATTCTGGCATTGATTCGCGGGTGTTCGCACTGTCCATACCACTGATTGCTATATTTCCTATTAAAAATATCGATCTTTGGTTGGTTATCGCTCACTCGTCGATTGCGTCGGGGCCTAAAGGGTTAAGTTATAAGGCAAATCGAAAAAAATCGTAAAATTGCGATTTTTATGATAAATAATTTTTCGATTGTGCTCAAAAACGTGGCAGTTCTAAGTTCAGAGATTTCGAAGGCCTCCATAAAAATTCATCGCAATCGGAGTATCGGTTTAGCCGGAATCGTGCTAACAAACAGACAAAAATACAAAAAAAAAAGAAAAAAAAACATTCCGGATTTTTTTTCTCCAGTGTAGTGAAATGGAATCTTCGCTTCGCTCATCCAACTACAGCCGTATGCCATGCAATATACTCTTGACATTGCAATGAGTGAACCCTGTGTGGACTCGTCTCCGCACGGTAGACATGTTTATAAACAGGTTACAATCCCCAAGGTCAGCCTATATGAATTTTCAGTAAAACAAATTCCAGTCATCATAACTTATTACTTGCATCAATTACGTAAAGACGACGTACGGAAAGCTTCCAGCAGCACCAATTTTTCCACAAATTGACTTCAGAAAAAATATTGAATGCGTTACTTTTTTCATATAAGGAATCTTGTTAGAGGTAAAAAACACTCAATAAGTCTCCATCTTTCAGAATGAAAGTATTCACAATAGAATGTTTAAAATACTGCATATTTAGGGCACATAATAAAGTCGCTGAATTAGTTGGACTATACAATGCTCTTTTAAATAACGTAAAAACAACTGTACTGTCAAGTGTCAAAACCAGTTGAAAGAGGACTGAATAGTCCTTCGAAATCTCGTTACCTACATAGTTTTTATTTATTTAAAAGAGCAGTGTAATAGTCCAACTAATTCATCACATTATTACCCTCACCTGCGGCTAAAAGTTTTCATTAATATTAACATTTAGGGCACACATTCATCAGTTATTGCAAAGTGTAATCAGAAATCACATGCAATGGTTTTACGACTACCGGAATAAGAACGCGTCAAGCTAAATCATCCAATTCCCTCTAATAGTCGGTATACCGGACTACAATTACAAACAATTACAACGGTCCAGAATGGAACCAATAAACTATAAAATAGTATCACATTCCGGAAATTCATAATAATGGATAGTTATTGAGTTCGGGGTTTTGTAGTTTTAACACTGAAAGCTGGTGTGTCATGCTTTGGGATTTCCTAAATTAATGCATATTTTTGTAATAAAACAACTCGTAGTTTAAATCTAAGTTTATAGCTGTAACATTGGACTTACGAATGCAATGTATTCAATATCGTAGATTCGATTAAACTAAATACTTCTATTAATCTAATCAACGAACAGTCTGTATCCACATAATCATCGGAACTTGTTTATCAGCGAAACCCAAAAATTACAATTAATAAATTATAAAAGTATGTATAATGTGGCCTGGCCGCTTAGATTTATGTTTTTGATTTGTAAATTTAATAAGGTTTCTTTTGGTTTACATCTTGACTTACTTTGTTCAGTTTTTAACTGTTGCTTCCATACGCTAATATTTTTAACTAAAACAAATATGTATTATTTAGATTATTAATTAAACTATAATAAAACGTTTGCAACTATCAGTCTAAACTTTTATATAAATTTGATATTTTAAAAAAATGAATGCACATATTTTGAAACCACGCCGATGCCATGTAGCCATTAATGAAGTATATATTTAATGATAAAATTATAGTTTTAACCTCATGCATCTAACAGTCTAGGAATGAATTTAATAAGAGTTTGGACTAAAAAAATGAGTGGCACCAAACATTAGAACGTGGAAAAGTTTTGCGATGTGAGCCCAAACCCTTACCAACTTCACCACACATGTACCATGACGTTAGCGAAGTTAATCACTACACTAATCAGCCAAACTTCTACTTTTGTGAATACTATTGGTAAGTATCTTCTGATACTAAGGCTTTGTCTTATCTTCAATACTATTGGTAGTTCTGCTTACTTAGTAGAGCGTTGCCTTCCTTCATAGAACGTTGGTTACGTCATCGAGTCCTGACTGGACTCAACGTTTTCACCGCGCTTCTAATCAGTCCCATACTCAGGGGTGGTCGCAGCCGGTGATCCTATGCAGCAGAGCTCCGTGAGCTGAGCTGAAGCGCTTACTATCAAGTGAAACTTCTGAAAATTCTCTTCGTTTTTCATCATTCGTAACGCGTTTTTTGATTTGGCGATTTAAATTAAATCTGAATTCCTAAAGTGTGTTAACCTAAAAAGACAAAGATGTTTAGAGCCTGAGCTGCGGTCCACGCGTCCCCAAGGCTGTGAGTCAAACGTCTAGACACATTCATCATCCGGCCATGGTAGTCGTGCTTTCTTTACTTTGGTTTTTGGTGAATATTTCCTCATCAGGCTTGGCATGAAAAGTGTAATATTCTATTTTTTTAGGGCATTTTTACCTTATTTTAACTCATTTTTTCCCCTTAAACAGCTTCTCGCGGTTTTCTAAATTTGTCCAGCAGTGTAGACTTTCGTTGATTGTATTATGGGACAGAGGAGTTCTACAATAAGCACACAGTCAATAATTTTAAGATTACAATAGTGCGTCAATATATGTTTGAATTTGGACGTAACATATTCCTACCTCAGCAGTTAAAACGATCTCGGGATTAAATTATATTATTTGCAACCTGACATGTTAGTACTACAGTAGCTGTACTTACAACCCTCGGGCCAGGGCACTGTAACACGTGCGAGATGTCTTAGTTATCATAATGTGGACACTCGCTGTGCCTTTTTAATCTGCTACACACCTAGTCTTTTTTTTTGCTAGAATTATAATTTTAATTCGTGTAAAATTTTGTTCAGTATGTTGAAAGTCAAATATTCATTTTACGATTTCATCATACATAGTCCTTCTTTTGTTTCATGTTGCATTATTTTACTCAATGTTCTTTTGATACTGATGTGGGTTTTTATAGCAGCATTATTATGCATTGCCCACAGGAAAAAGAATTATGATTTTAGGTACACTTCATTGAAGTGTTTCTCAGTGTTTTTTCATTGAAAAAAACTGTGTAAAAATTGGACCCGCCAATTACAGAAGTACCGAATTTTATATCATAAAAATAAATCGTAATTTTTGTCCTGTAAAATGTGTAAGTTAAAATCGATGTACGCCCAACTAATTCGGAAAATCTTGGAAGCCTAAAAATGCTAAGTATCTGCTTAATTTACAAGCTGGTCGACGAGATGTATTACATCATCAACACGATCAAAGACAGCTCAACACTTTCGTCGCGACTCCAACTCGCGGTAAATTGGTACTCGCACACCCCTAATGTTTTTTCTTGTTTGTTCTTCATTTACGCTAGCCTTTACTAAAATCGTGATTTTTTTTTATCAAAAGAATTTTATAGAGAACTTAGTTCATATTTTTAGCGAACCTTGAACTTTTCAAATTTTAGGTTCTTTAAAAGAACTTGAACCTTTAAGCCTTTAACTTTTTTAAAAGTTCATTATTTGAGGCTGTGAACTGAACTTTTAAAAAGTTCATTTAAAAAAAGAACTGAACTGACCCAACACTGCTGCCAAGTGTAATTCCTATTGATTTCTCACTAATGAAAGTGCCCAGAAGACTATCGACGAAGGTGTGAATTGAAGCCGTAGAACCTAGGCAGGCCTCCGTGCAGGTCGGCGAACTCGGTTTGCTCATCGCTTCCTGAACCCAGCCTGTGTACATGCAATGCGGGATGACTAAGCATTGCCTCATTACAATTGCCCGGGAGTCGAACTCTTAAAATCATGGTCGATTAGATTTCATGTCGGTCCAGACCTTCAACACTGCTTCTAACTTGAATATGCGCTTTCGTGGTGTTTAATATTTTATTTTATTGTTTTAAATTAAAGTTAAATTTTATTTTTGCAATATTGTCATTTAAGTTGTGGTAGATTCGCTATACTGATCATTAATACTCAGTTATAGTAGCATTATTTTGGTCCGCGAGGTCGTCGATCTATATACGATACCATCCATCAACCATCCTAAATGATTTTTTTTCCTAAATGCCCTTCAGTCAACAAGGCAAGCTGGGTTGGGGTAGTAAAAATGTATTTCGTTTGTTTTTGTTTCGATTGATTTTTCCGTAACCGAGATGTACGCTTCGCGGCAAGAGTAGCCTATGCTCTGTCCGGATGAACCCAATTGCTTTTGGAAAGTGATTGGCTTATGTAGACAACATACTTTAAATCTTGCATTGCTTAAAAATTGTCCAGCTACTTTAAAACGTGTAAACAGTCTACTGATCAACTATAAACCATATTAGGTTTTGAAACTACATTCCTATTCCATGTTGTGCAGTTTGTGGTTTACCGATACAACATTACATTAGTTGTTAAATTCAAAAACAAAATAGGCATTTATTTAGAGTAGGCCTATTGACCTTCCATGGATTATAGATGACGTGAAACCACTTTTCACTGGTTTATTGCCAAACTCAAATGTGGCTTTCCATGTTTTATTGTTATTTTTTTTATAAATATTAAAACAAAGTTGCAGGAGTTTCAGGATGATTCAGTGATGATGTCAACACTGCTTGCTGCTGTTTGTCGTTGATATCGTTGTTTGGTTTTATGTGTATGCGTGTTTGGTTTGTCTCCTCAACTGCTTTGATGTTGCCACTTTGCGTTGTGTTGAGTATGTTTCATCTGCTGCCATTGTTGTTTGTTGATTGTTGCCCTATCACTCATGCTGATTCGACGATTGATTGTGCGTGTGTCACGGCCCGGGCTGTGCGTTGTGTCACACCCGCTGTGCGTGGTGTCACGTGCGGCTGTGCGTTGTGTCACTCCATCTGTGCGTGGTGTCACGTAAGGCTGTGCGTTGTGGTCCACGTGCGCTGTGCGTTTAGGCACGTCCGGCTGTGCGTTGTGTCTACGTCCGGCTGTCGTGGTGTCACGTGAGCTGTAACGTTGTGTCACGTCCGTTTGTGCGTGGTGTACTGAGGCTGTACGTTGTGTCCGTCCGGCCTGTGCGTTGTGTCACGATGGGCGCTTGTGCGTGTTGTCACTGAAGGCTGTGCCGTTGTGTCACGTCCGTACTGTGCGGTGTGTCACGTGCAGCCTGTGCGTTTGTAGTCACGTCCGGCGTGCGTGGTGGTCACTGTAAGGCTAGTACGTTTTGTGTCCATCGTCCGCTTTGTGTCACGTGCGGCTGTGCTTTGTGTGGCGTCCGGGCTGTGCGTTGTCGTGGCGTCCGGCTGTGCGTATTGTCCGGAGGCTGTACGTTGTGTCCCGTCCGGCTGTGCGTTATGTCACATAAGGCTGTATCGTTTGTGTCACGTCCGGCTGTGCGTGGTGTCACTTGAGGCTGTACTTTGTGTCACGTCCGCTGTGCGTTGTGTCACGTGCGCGCTGTGCGTTGTGTCACGTCCGGCTGTGCGTGGTGTTCCACGTGAGGCTAGTGCGTTGTGGTCACGTCCGGCTGTGCGTGGTGTCCGGTAAGGCTGTGCTTGGTCACGTGATGCTGACGTTGTGTCACGTCCGCTGTGCGTTGTGTCACGTCGGCGGCTGTGGCGTTGTGGTCACGTGCGGTTTGTACGTTTGTCACGTTCCCGGCTGTGCGTTGTGGTCACGTGAGGCTGTACGTTGGTGTCACGTGACTGTACGTGTTCACTTCCGCTGTGCTTGGTTGTCACGTGAGCTTTACGTTGTGGTTCACGTCCGTTGCCTTGTGTGCTTGGTGTCCACGTAAGGCTGTGCGTTGTTTCACGCTGAGGCTGTACTTTTGTGTCACGTCCCGGCTGGTGCGTGGTGTCACGTAAGGCAGTACGTTGTGTGTCATGTGCGGCTGTGCGTGGTGTTCACGTGAGGGCCTGTACGGTGTGTCACGTGCGTGCTGTGCGGTGGGGTGTCACGTGAGGGGGGCTTTACTTTGTGTCCCTGTCCGGCTGTGCGTGGTGTCAAGTAAAGGCTGTGCGTTGTGTCCGTCCCGGCTGTGGCGTGGTGGTCACTTGAGGCTGTACTTTTGTGTCCCACGTCCGCCGCTTGTACGTTGTGTCGCAAAAAAAAAAAAAAAGTAAGGGCTGTACAGTTTGGTCACGTCCCCGCTGTGCGTTGTGTCACGTCCGGCTGTGCGTTTGTGGTCACGTGCGGCTGGGGTGCGTTTTGTCACGTCCGCTTTGCGTGGTGTCACGTGAGGGCTGTCGTTGTGTCACGATCTCGGCTGTGCGTTGTGTCACGTGAGGCTGTACGTGTGTCACTCCGGCTGTGCGTGGTGTCACGGTAAGCTGTTGCGTTGTGTCACGTCCGGCTGTGCGTTGTGTGGCCACGTGCGGCTTGTGCGTTTGTGTCACCCTGCTGTGCTTGTGGCACGTCGGCTTGTGCGTTGTGTCACGTGATGCTGTACGTTGTGTCACGTCCGGCTTGCGGGGTGTCACGTAAGCTGTACGTTGTGTTGACTTCCGTCTGTGCGTGGTGTCACGTAAGGCTGTACGTTGTGCCACGGCCTGCTGTGCGTTGTGTCACGTCCAACTGTCCTTCTCTTCAACGGTCCCAGAAGTGGAATGCTAAGAGGAGCTCGTCAACAACTAAATTTTGTTGTGTTGTTATCATCGTGTTACAGTTTAATGTGTATATTTCAGCGTACAGGGTGTTGATTCCCGGGATATGTGCGCCCGAGATTCTTGTGTCAACTCTGAAGAAGGATGCTGGATCGAAGAAGAAACCGTGGCTCCACTCGTGTTTTGCTGGGAGAAGGAGGCATATTTCCTGGACCAAGGAGCCAAGGGCTGACCTTGGGAATTTATCTCATGCCCGAGGTATGAACAATCCAGAATGTGTGCGTTGCATTTGTTGTTTTATTAACGTATTTCTTCAATATGCTGAATGTGTAGGCTAGTCTTATTTTGTGTGTTTTGTAAGTTCAAGAATGAATAATATGCATTGTATGTCACCGTTCATTTCAGTGTCCACACTTATAGTCAATAGGTATTAAGTAGATATAGGTTTTTTGGAGACAAACTGACACAATCCGTCGTCCAATCAAAGGAGCCACTGTAGTCCCGCTTTGTAAATGTGCCCACCCCGCAATGAATCCAATAAATCTTTAGAATATAGTATCATTTCAGTGGAAGGGTTTTTAAAAAGTGAATTTTCGTCCCAATGTCATATTTGAACTTCCGATTATTCAATTTAAATTAATACTTTTAACATCCTATTGTACAAAACGTGAAAGAACTTAAGAAATTAATGAAATTTTCATAAGTTCGCAACGATGTTATCCATATTTTTCATATGGGTATATTGGTGCATGCACTGTATGTATCGCTATCGCCCTTTTTGATTCTTAAATGTAGCTTTTCACAGATTTCTTGAACTGACACGACACTACCAACAGATATGTTGTTTCCTTCAATCTGGTCTTTTTTAATATGATTCTAAAAGAAAATCATATAATTTTTCAGGGGTGCGTTACGGTCGGACTGTAAGGTGGACTACGATTCTTACTCGGACCACCACAAAACACGCGACTGTAACAAGACGAAGACACAATACGAACTGCAAGGTTCAATAACAACGGGAACTTCTAACCACAAGCAGGCATAGCACTCAGGTATAAATATACATTTTTTACATTTTGATAAAAAAAAACTTGAAGGTTGCATCCACCATGATCGACGTACTTGGCGCACCATAACATTTTTTCAGCTTTCACTTGAGTACTCCTTCTCTGTAATTAGATTCTAAAGAGTGTAGGTGATTTCAGGGTTTCCTGGACTTCAGGACTCTCTGGAGAGGGAATTGAACGTCAACACCCCGATATTCGAGGTATGATGGACTCGAAGAGAAACAACCGACTCCAACTACATCATACTAAGGGACTTCAATACAACGCGTCCACTGAGAGCGTCCAATGAGAGCGCCCACTGAGAGCGTCCACTGCTAGCGCCCACTGAGTGCGCGCTCTGAGAGCGCCAGAAGAGAGGGAATCTGACTACACTTACAGCGGCAGAAGAGGGTATTCTCGACTACAGCGGGCAGAAGATAGGAATCTCAACTACAGCGGCTAGAAGAGAGGGGTTCTCGACTACAGCGGCAGAATAGAGAGATTCTTCGACACAGCGGGAGAAGAACACCGTGTCATCCATAATTACTCCCAAGGTCAAGAAGTTTTTTCTCTTATATAAAATTACAAACTAAACTTTCAACTTTTGTACACTGTCAGGTCATCAAAAACTCATTATTAATTAATTTAATGGACAGTTTTTGTATTGCTAATCTGTTTGAGATGTTTCGACAGAAAAATGCGTTTTATGTAAAATAAAGTTATGTTTTTTTTTAAATGGTATCATTTGGATTCCAGGACATTTGAAGCTTACTTCAAATCCAAACAAGAATACATCCGAGGCTGAAGAGAGGCTAGAACTGAAAGCTCCAGCTGCACGCGCATAATAGCAACGTGCAGCTCTAGCAAAAACCAGGAAGTCTGAGGCAGGCGAGTACAGCGCACCCTTGGTATTACATCCTTTAAGTAAGTATAACTTGATCCCTTGTAAACAATTGACTTGCACATCATTGTTTTGTAAGGATGAATTCCTTAAGCTCTGCTATAGTATCGTCTTACTGACATGAGCATTAGCTGCTAGCTGCATGATAACCAAACAATTCAAGCTAGTATATTCAGTTCAATATTGAAAATACCAGGGTATTTTTTATGTTGATGAACATACTCTGCTATTTGAATACAATCAAGTTGAGGTTGACAATGCCATATAAATTGATAATATCCCAAGTTTCTGATAAACTTTTTAAATACAAGAAAACTACATTTTAAACTATTTTGGAAACAAATCTTCTTTAGCCAGCATTTTTATTTAAACTTAATGTTATATTTTACTGTTTTTATAATATGTGAAATTGTGTTGATAGATTTTTCCCAAGACTTATGGAGGCAAGAACTGTGAAGCAACTCCATGCCCCTGATACATCGAAAGTGGCGAGAGAAACTACTTAACCTGAAGTCAAGATCCAACATGGAGAAGACGGTGACCAGAGAAGCATCCAATGCCATACCGTCAACTCTGAAGAAGAATTCAACTCCTAGCAACGAACACCAAAACGTCGGCAGGGAGAAACACTGTAGTATTTGCGAAGTATCTCTGAAGGTACTGTTTTTAAAGAATATATTAGTTTATAATAATAATCTTTCGTAGAATCTCCATGAACACGATAGATCACCATAAAAACTTGAGTTTTAAGGCTTTGAGAGACTTAATTGTTTTGTTACAGCTAGTTGTGGCAATAATTATGCTAATTTTTTTTTTATTTGTGACCTGTAAATCGGTTGTTCCTTCTCTATCTTTGTTTTTTCAAGGAATCATATACAATCTTCAAACCAAAACATTCACAAATGGGTTTAGTTTTTTCTCAAAAATGTGTATTTAATTTACGTGAACTCAACAGGTGGCAAACAGTCAAGCCCCGGTTGTACCTCGTGGAGATAATTTAAACTGATGGATTTTTTTTATGTTTCGCTAGTAGAAACAAAGAAACTTGTAGCAACATTGATAAATACTATACCAATGCAAATCTCGTTTGTGGAAATACTGAACTGTTTCACTTTCTAATGTTTTTAATTTGTGGTTTGTTTCACTTTGTTTTCGACCAGGTTTAAATTGTAATTGGGCTTAACATTGATTTCCTCTTCCCATAAATCTATTGACCATACATTTTCACAACCTTAACGTTTTACTTTCTAAATTAAATTTAAAGTATCAATAAAGTTTCAAGAATTATTTGGAACGATGATTGTCACGGAATAGAAATGAAGCACTGTTTCTCAAACCTGACTTGTCATTAAATTTGATTTAAAGTGTTGGTTAGAAAATAGTGTAATGATTGTTAAATGTAAATGGGTTCTAAGGAATGTTTCCGAGCCAGAACATCTGAAGACGACTACTGCAATACAAACGAGAATACGACAAGGTGTAACGTAAGGATTACACGCCAGCAACATGAGAGGATGAAGATACCTAGGACGAACTCTAGCTTCCAAACACCAGTAACGTCCGAGGGAGTACTAGATATACTGGCATCTTCGATTGACATCTCTGGTCAATAGAATGTTAATTTGAGTCTACTGCTAAGCAAACTAACCTGTCCTTGGAATTGTGATTTTAAAATGTTCTAATTGTTAAGTGAACTAAGGTCACTGCACTTGCGAGGGGCTTCCGTCGTCGCTTTGATACAAAACAATTTAAAGATCTTGATCGTTTTTTCTATATTAATAAGATACCGTTTTTTGGATGAGCGGTCGAGCGAAGCGAAGATTCCATTCTACTACACCTGGAGAAAAAATTCCGGACGTCTTTTTTTTCATTTTTTCTTGTTTTTTGTATTTTTGTCCTTGTTTTGGTCCCACACGATTCCGGCTAAACCGATACTCCGATTGCGAATGAAATTTTATGGAGCCTTTGAAATCTCCTGAACTTAGAATGCCACGTTTTTTGAGCGCATCGAAAAATTATTTCTCATGAAAATCGGGCAATTTTACGATTTTTTTTTTTCCGATTTTTTTTAAAATTTCCTTTCTTTGACTTATAGAACTACATGCTTCTCCGATTTTAATGATTTTTCACAGAACCTTAATTTTATACAATTTTGGGTATTCGTGTTGAAATTTAAACGCAATCGAAAAATTATTAGCTCATGAAAATCGAAATTTTATAGACGGTTTTTTTCTTTTTTAAATACAATTCTTGACTTATACCACCTACATGCTTTATCCGATTGTAATGACTTTTTTTACAGAACCGTAATTTTATGAATTAATATATTTGTGTGAAATTTGAGTACAATTTGAATAATTATTTCTTATGAACATCTATATTTTAAGATATTTTTTCTTTTAAAATTAACGATTAATTAAAAAAATTCAAGTTTATTTATTTTTCAATTTCATTTACCAATGACTTTTTAAAAAAATTCTTCAACTTATAATGATTTCTTTCAATGCAGGATAACGAAAATCCGCATAACACTTGGCTACTCATGCACCTAATTACGCTCATCCAACAACGCGGTTCAGGGGACTTAAGCGTTTTTCCTATTTTACATATATTTTGTCTATTAAGTGCACACATAAGGAAAGCGTTAAAGTATAGTTGTCATCACGGCCATAATTTTATTTCTAACTTTGTTTTAGTTTTGACTTGAGCAGGCGATCTTCTATATAAGATTCTACAGTGTAATGTGCATGCTTTCATGGATCTGTAGGCTGGACTCTCTGGAGAAGACATTCTAACTCAATGCCACTTTAATCACTGAGGACCACCTCATGAAGAGAACGACGGGGGGGGGGGTGACTCCATCAACATAATAACAAGGGAACTTCGAAACTACCAGCAGACACGGACACACTGGTATAACAAGATATTACTTTCCTTTTCACGCTTAATTTAAAACTGTTTTTATTTGAAACGGTGATATGCCATAAAGGGAGTAACCGCCCCTTCCCCCCTGTATGCTGTGAGGTACAACATTTGACAAAACACACTCTTAATGCGGGCTTATTTAGTCAATTTTTTTTTAAATTATCAGCTTCAATATAATTAAACGAGGGAGCGGAGCGACCGAGTGTCTCCATTCAACTCAAGCGGCTCTCATTCTGTGATTCTGTCTGTCTGTCTATCTGTCTGTCTGTACGTCGAAAATCAGCCGAACCGCTGAACAGATTAGGCTGAAATTTTAAACAGACATCCAGTACGAGTTTACTGAGAACTGCTAACAAAATCAGCTAGATCCATTGCGATTTAATCCTACAATAAATAAAAATGTGTTTTTTGAAATATCGGTAGCATTTGTTTAGTAGCAGCTAGCGGGACAAAATCTACGTGGCTTGCATGACCTATTGGTAAGCGTTTAGTCAACTGCACGGAGGGTTGGGGTTCGATACCCGTTAGCTCGAACTTTTTTTATATTTTTACACTCACATTATATTTTGGAGGGGTGTTTAATGGGAAATAAAACTGATTTTGTTTTATCTTGGAAATTTGTTAATGTTTCACGCTAATACGTTTTGAATACGATTCGCATTTCAAATGTTCAATTTATATAACTAGGGAAACGCCTAAGTCGTTGTTAAACGAGTGAGGGAGCCATGTGTTGAGTACCCGGTATCATTCCTCATACTGGGCTAGATCCTTAGGTATAGGGGAGGAAAGGGGATGTTCCCGGGTACTCAACACTTGGCTCACTCACTCACTCGTTTAACAACGACTTTGGCGTTTCCCTAGTGTTATCAAAGTTTACTGAAGGCAATTGGTCATAATATTTGGTTGTGTAGGCCTATGCTTGATGCTACGTATCATGTCGTTTTGCACGTGACCTGACCTGCCCAATAGGAACGCACGACGCCGAACACTTTGTACCCGGCTGACACAGACCATCTATATAATGTGCGGCCGATGTCAACTGCCATTAGATCATCTACTCTTGACTTGTCCGGACGAGCTTCCAGTATCTCCATACAAGGCTGGGCCACAGTGACTTCGACCCATCATTCGCGTTCAAGGTAAAAGTAGTGAATTTAATATTCTACAAAGAATTGATTACTTGTACATGTGCATGGAGATATAGTGTGAAAGGATTTAGTGTTACAAAATTCACTTTGATTTTTCTTTCGGAACATTTATTATTATTTAAGTTCAATTATAAATTTGGTGATAGTTTAGAAACATCTCCGTATATAGACAATACTTTCGATAATCACTGATTAATTTATGTTTTTTATTATAATTATTATTACTATTATTATTATTATTATTATTATTATTATTATTATTTGTTTGCCTTTGAATATGCCCAGTATAATATGTACAAAACAAAGACAGGCAGCCAGAAGAGGGCTTGAAGCCCAAAACACATGTGGTGTCCCACTGCCTTACCAACATAACCAACACAAATAAAAACATCTAACAAAACATATAATGAAATATTTACACAATATTTTTAATGTTTCAATGTTTTATTTTAATGTTTTATTTTTATTGGTTTTAATGTTGTTTTGAGACGAGTTTAATAATAGGCATATAATACTTGTCGAGACAACTAGTTTGGGCTATGAACTTGAATGTCTCCTTGTTTTAACTCCAGTGAGTTTGACAGTTGGTGCCACGCGCGTGTTCTCACGTCGAAGTGTCGTAGTTTCTAGTAACTGACCAATGAGAACGCTCCAAAACAAGAACAGAGTGTCGGATAAGTAATACGTTTATGTTGGAATTATTGTTCTGATGTGCGTGGACATAAACTATTTTATTTTGTTGAAACCGGATCGTTATTACTGTGATCTATGTGATTTCGTTTCGAATTGAATTATTTCGTAACTGAGATGAGATGAGTTTTAGATGAAAAAGTAAAATTAACTTGGGCATCTTAACTATTGTCAAAGCTCGAAGCAACAATGGGTCGCCACTTTGAATGGGGGTAATTCATTTGTCGTAGCGTGGTGAGTCTGGGTTACGTACTGTTTGGTCGAGCCGAAATGTTGTTTCAAGTTACGGTATGAAAGATAGATAGATTTACTTGTGCAATTCCAGACTACAATGACAAACCATCCTACGAGTGTATTACATGTCAAGTTCAGAAAAAGACCAAATCAACGCGAAAAGTGAATCACGAGAGCTGTACTTCGTTCTTTCCATGTCGTAGAAATACGTTACCAACGATCTTGTTTGCCTTCTTGTGCGTAGATAAATTTGTAACGGTTACTATAATTGTTAATAATATTTAAAGTTAAAAATTTCATCATTATTCAAACTATAAACCATGTTTTTCTCGTTGGTTTCATCTTCACTATTCATATTTACGTTTAGTGGCGTCAGAGCTAAAATAATTTATGAAGGTAAGTTTTTTTTTATAGAAATCAATCCAGAAATAAAAAAATCCATCCCAGCGGGGTATTTTTTAATTTCTGGGTTGATTTCTATAAAATAAATTACACTTACTGGAGTGTTTCCCGATCAATGAAATAGAGAAATAAAGGTAGGGAGTGACACGTATTTGATTTACATTTATTTTGAGTATTGAGTATAGAAGAATTTTGCGAGTTTTAGGCCTAATGTTCCGCTACCGTGGTTTTGGTTTTTAGAGCATATATCTGACATAATTGCTTGACATATTATACGAAAGATTTTGGTTATATGAAAGATTACACAATGCTAACACAGCATTGTTGGAGTGCCTATTTATTAAATTATCTTGATTGTTTTTATGTTATATGTTTGTTAGTGTTAGCTTTTGTTTCTTTATAAATTGTTTTCAGTGGAATTGATATTTGGCGATTCGTTGGTTAAACGGGGACGTATCATATATAGGCCTATCAATAGCCAAATTATAAATACCATAGTATGCTATAATCATACACAGATAATATAATATCAATTATAGAAGAGTGACGATCAATAACTAAGATAACAAATCAAATCAGAATGAATATCGGTTATATTAAATTACTTAGTAGGTAGACTCTCATTACATCTGTTGTTTTTTTTCCAAATCAAGTAACCAACATCTTATAATATTATTTAGGTGAAGGAAGAATAAAGTAAAATAGTAATAAGAGTGAAGTCAAGAAATTTTATTGAAAAGTAATATGCTTCGTTTATCGTTTAAAATATTTTCACGATTGTAAACGAGTTTAGTTTTGTGATGTGATGTGGGACGTAGCTCAGTGCTGGCCTCGCTATCAGTCAGGGTGACTGGGTCAACTCTGTGTGTCATGTTACCTGATGTTGTGCACATTATCTACACTCAATGGCATAGCGATGTCATTGACATCACGCAGCTGTGCTAAACTATTTATAACGACTGTCATGTAGATTTACCCTAGTGGTGCTCAAACCAACACCGCCCTGCTCTAGCCACTGCATTGTGCCGCAAGTATTTTCTTTACTGAAACTGAGATTTCATATTCTTGCATTCCATAGGCAATTAATAAATAAACAAATTGCAATTGTGTTGTTTAGTGGAGAACATTACAGATTGGGTGGATTTGACTAAAAAGCGGAAACCCTAATCTTTCCTTATAAGTGTGTACCGTTTGTTACAGCAAACACCACATCATGTTGGATGAAGAGGAACTTGATTGTATTCCAGCGAGCAAGAGTCGGACCACTTCTCTTCAAGTTCGAGTATCACTGACGTCACATCTGCTGTGAACGTCACCCAGAGCAACACACCATGGCAGGTAAGAGTTATTGACAAACTGAAACATTACCGACCAGGATCAATATCAACTTCTTATCACATCGTAAATGTTTCGCTGTCTGAAAGTTGCAATATATAAATCAAAATAAATTTGACAAACTCGTGAAATATTCTGTGTGTTATTAGAATGCTAACTAACTAATAATTTGATTGCATAATATTGTTATTTATTATATCTAAACTGTTCCTCACATTTCAAATGTAATCATTGTTTCCACAACAATCAGGTCATCAACATAACAAATAAGAATAAATTAAGCGAAGATTAGTCTCTGGAAATGTCGGTAGGTAGAGCCGGAGGTCCTGGGTTCAAGCCACAGTTCCAGCTGCATATGTTGTTCACTGTTTTATTGCCAGACTCGGCGTTTCTTCCTCATCTTTTCGTTCCACTAATTTACAGCTCCCTGTTCTATCTTCCCTCACACTTTCTACCCACAATCTCCTACACATTCTACTCGATCATTTCAACGCTAAGAAACATGTTCCAGATGTTTAACATGTGAGTTGTGTGCAGTGTACATTGTACAGTTGACATGATTTCTGTCGGCACTTAAATACTTAACTCATCAATTAAACTTATACTAAACACACAGCACTAATTATAATAACAGCACTAACACTAATTAATAACAGCACTAATTATAATATAATTTAATGAATTGTTTGGGCCTATATGATTATAAAAGGTGAGATTGTGACACTAAAATAAAAAACAAATTATGAACGTGAACTGTATAAATTAAACATAACAAATCTCCTGCGATTGTGTTAACAGCATGTTGTTCTGTTACAGCTGATACCTCGCCCCGCATCGCAAGGAGATTGTGTCTTCACCCGAGTCCTTGAAGCAACAGCAACGAAAAAGATGAAGATAAGAAAGTGAAGAGGAGTGATTCGGTCCCGGAAATAAGTTCAGCATCAAGATTACTTGAGCCATCCAGGTGTGTTCATAGAGGGTAGTAGACAGTGATTCGCCCTAGGGCCTAGCTTCAACCCTAGCTACAATACACGGCCTAGGCTTAGTCTTAACCCTCCAGTCTGTTATCTGTAATATCACATAGTCAGTGCTCTAATTAGATATTAAGAAGAATACTTTAAACAAACTAACATAGGAATAATAAAACGTTTACACGAGGACCTCAGACAACTGAACTTCGAGATCATGAACAGTGTTTGTTGCAAAGATCACAATAAATAAAATAAATTATATCAAGCCATATTGAACAGGTCTGCTTCCCTGACGTCGTAGCATATTGAAATAATCCCTCAGTGATCCCCAACCTTGAGGCTAGTAGTCTATATTTTACCGATCTGAGTTCACCATGGCCTAAGTGACGACGACACTGTCACCTGTGACCGTGGACCGGCGACCTTTGTGTTGTGCGGGTGAAACCTTCCTTGTAGCCGAGTGGTCCCCCACCCCTAAGCGAACCAGCTAGCTCTGTTGGTCGGTCTCCCTGGCCCTCTGGTGAATGGTCCACTGTGTTGCTAGTACCGTGTCCACTCGCCTAGTCACCATGGTGCGCGTAGAGGGGTACACTGTCGACTACGCAAACCTAAGGTGGCTCAATCGGAGTCAATCCGAATGAGTTTTTTTACTTAGAGCAGTACTTAGGAAGTTATTGTATTGTATATGATATTAATCTCGACGACGAATGTCATCTCGGAACGTCAGGTGCTGTAGAATAGCATAACATTACAAAGTGCTTAATTTCTCTGGTTTGATCTGCTGCCGGACTTAGTGCATTCCTTCCTTTATGGTGGCGTGTATTTTCTTTGGCCAGGGTCTTACAATTGTATTGAGTATTTCAACAATGGTGTGCTTTTAGCTAAGTTTCAATTTATGCTGTAGCTTGTTGGATGCTTGGTTCTGCTTTGTGTCTCGCTTTGGTTTTCAGAGTACGAGACCTTGCAGAGTAAACGGGCCGAGACGAGTAGCACCGCCCCGTCCGACGCGGCCCTAGCGGAGACACCACGGTGGGAGCTCCACTAAGGCAGCCAGACTTCGCAGGGCGACCTGGCGACCCAGACCATGAACTAGATCCGGCGGAGTTGACCAGGGCAACTGGACAAGACAGTAAGTATCAGAGTACCAGTATTAACTCTTTGTTTGTTGCGTTTAAATGCTTAACAATATTTTATCACTAGTAAAGCAGCTGTGTCTCTCTCAATGTCTTCTCAATGCGCTGTGCCATCTTACTAATTAATATTGATATTTTCGTTGATATTTTAATTGTTTTTTGTGTATATTTGGGCAACTACTTATTCCAAACTTAGTAGTCTATCTCAGGCGTACAATGTCGACAATGTCAACAAGTATAATAAATTCATTATAAAAATATATTCAGACTTGTTCTTGCTTTAAATGAGATAACAACCAAAATCAAATGATTGCCCAGTATCAGACTCGATTGATGATTGATAAACTTCAACAATCTAAACTCATTTTGGGTACCCGCACACCACTATAGTAATTTGTTTTGTGTTTTACTTGCTATGTTGAGAACTAATTGTTCTAGCGATTTTAGACCAGGATAAAGTTGTACTTATGACCCATACTTGTTCACAGGAAGAGGAGAGCAGGAGAGTAGGAGAGGTCAACCCATCCGTCAATGAAAACCTCAAGACAACAGAGAAGACGTCTGGGACATCGTGACGAACAATATTAGTTTTAAAGTATTTTGATTTATTTTAATTAATTCAATTCAATTTAATTCAATTAATGTTTATCAATTTAATTCAATTTATGTTCATCAATTTAATTCAATTCTTGTTTTTTCAGTTTAATTCAATTCATGTTTATCAATTATCTTTCAATTGTAACTGTTTTTTTGTTTTGTT
This sequence comes from Sweltsa coloradensis, assembly GCA_024449915.1. Taxonomy (NCBI): domain Eukaryota; kingdom Metazoa; phylum Arthropoda; class Insecta; order Plecoptera; family Chloroperlidae; genus Sweltsa; species Sweltsa coloradensis. The sequence continues at coordinate 161,699 of JAMZAV010000850.1, read as the reverse complement.
TTTTGTTTTTTTATAATCGTAATCCAACCGTGCAGCATTGTTTAGAATTTGCCTACCTATGTTGGGTAGATATTTACCTATTTGGCAAATTAAGTTAAGATGTTAATTAATTTCAAATTAATCACACTAATCAAAGGATATTATCTAGTTTTATCTAGTTTACACTTTCCTTGCATCTGCTTAAGATTCTTGAATCAACGGCGAACTCTGTTATTACAACAATATGTGAACACAGCACAATACTACCGTAGAAATGGTTAGAATGTTGTAGTAGGCCTATTTGTTTTGTAAAAGTAGTATTAGTATAGTAGCTAGTTATAGTTAGTGGTAGAAGTAGCTAATAGTAGTATTGTTATTATAGTAGCAAGTTGTGTAGCGGACCCCGTTCTCCCTACCCCCTGGCACGTGTCTAGGGGTAATAACTTACTTGCTTGATGTTCAACAAATCAATAAGGAGGGTAATGGAGAGGAGACTACCATCAGAATCTTGTTCTCCTTACTTGCAGTGTGTATGTATGAGTAGGCACGGGATACTTGCATACCCAACAATACCTGGTGTGTGTGCAGGCACGGGATACTTGCGTACCCGACAATACCTGGAGTGTGAGTATAGGCACGGGACGCTTTGCACGCCCGAAAATTTACCTTGTGTGCGTGTGTGGATACGGGATACTTGCGTACCCAACAATACCCCATGTGAGTGTGTAAGTGATGTGTAGCCTGCTTAGAAATGAGAACGAAAAGATAAATAGGATACCGGAAAAAATCACTTGAAAAGTTGGTATTGATTTCAAACATTTTTTTAATATGAGACAAAATACTTTGAATTAATAACACTTTTGAATTTAACACTTTGAATACTGGAAGCTAACCCAAAATAAAAGCTGGCAATTTGTATTTTTATTCTATGCTAACTGTTTAAATGAAAGACCAAGTCCCTATGTGGGCTCTCTGTGGCCGCGAGCTATTTAACATTGAGCTCGAGATCAACTCGTACTGGTGACCATCCTGGCTACTGTGAATGAACACTCGTCCGTGTCTTTCACTGCCTGCCCTTAAGGATGTCCTGCCACAGTCAAAGAGCGGGAGCTCCGGAGTGCTGGATGAGAGTCCTGAGTACGAGTCGAGACTGACTTCTCCGAGGCTGTGCGCGCCTGTTTATAGTGCCCGCCACGTCCCAAAGGAGGAGGGGTGGATGGAGGGGATAGCGCCTAGTTCGTGAAGCGAGCGCTGTTGACCAGAGACGAGTTTTTACGTCATGCTCCAAGTAAGGGGGGTGGGGGGAATGGCGCATGCGCCCCTAAACCCTTTCGTGAAGCGAGTACGTTGCGGGCGTCTTCTGTAGAGACGGGTTTTAGGTTTGGTGATACTGATACATTTAGTTCCATATTGCCAACTGTACAAAATATGTATGGAGGTAAGATTCATTCTCGAACCTGTGATTCCAAAGAATCCGAGCACATGGTTTTTTAAATAGTCTACATGTTATTAAATTTTCACTACAAATTAATGTAGACAAACAAATATAAAAGCAAATGCAGAGTATAACATTTTTAAATTATGTAACACTCCTTGCATTGTCCATTAAAAAGTAATTAAATAAAAATACACTACAGTAGGCCCTATGAAATATGGGCGCATATAATAAAATAATAAATTAAAAACATACAGAACAATGACATACCTTGTTTAGTTGTTTTCTTAAATGTCAGCTAATTATTTAGTCTTGAGTATGCGTTTTATTTAACTATAATAGTATATTATGACAGTGACACACAATTTTAAATAATGGAGCGACAATTTGAACACAACAAAAACCTTCTCGAGAATACAGCACAGTAAGTTGGCAGTGCTGCTACCTGTGGGGACCTTGGTGAGGCGTTTAAGCGCCTCATTCAAACAGGCTGGCGCGAGGGCCGGGTTGTTACAGTTGTAGTGCAGTAATAGTAGATTGTTAGTATAGTAGCTAGTATGGTAGCAGTTTATCTTGAGGCTAGGGGCCCCAGCTTCGAGATTGACTTGCTCGAGGTGGAAGAGTATTGTGCTGTTGATACTAGTTCACGCATAAATTATAAGCTTTATGAATACACACGACACAATGATGCACGGTTTGATTACGATTGAGGCGAGGAATTGGGCGGCTATATGGGGATGGAGGAGGCCGTTTAAAAAAAAAAAAAAAAAAAATTGTCATGTATACTGCTGTGAATATACTTTGTCAGTTGTCAGATATAATGGCTTTGTAAGCTAACTGATAGGAATTTTTCACATCACTTAAAATTTATAAATGGAATTGCATTATGGTGAATCAACCGCATTTTTCATATTTGTCACTCGCGCAACTAAGTACAAATAAAGTGAATGGAATTGAACCCTGGCTCTATTAGAACACCAAAACATTTGTTTTTAAATCTTTCTGATCAGTCATACGGCTATTATTGCTCCTTCAAAATAAATTGATACTTCAGTTTGGCCTAACACACTATTCAATGTAGATAGTACACAACCATCAACGTTGAATGGTGTGCTAGGTGGAACTGAAATTTCAAATTATTTTGAGAAAGGCAATATTTGCCTTGTGCCTGTTCAGAAAAATATGATTAAATTATTTTAATGATCTACTAGAGCCAGGGTTCAATTCCAATCACTATATTTTTACAAGGTTGCCTATTTGAAGAAAAACAAATCACGGTTGATCACCTTAATCTATATTAAATATATACAATTATTTATTAATTTGCGAAGGCTTACATGACTGATTTATGTTAGAATGTACCTCGTGCCTAATTTATAGTTTAATTTAAAATATTTGACGTTTCGTGGAGATTGCACAACACTTATATAAACTTTTTCAATAACGTAACAAAGTTATTTAAACCAATGCATTGATTTGTTAATAAACTATGTTTAAAGCACTCTGGCCCTAGTTGTTGTCCTTTGTAAATAAGTGTTATCCTCCTTTGTAAATGGTTTTATAACTGAAAATGATAAGACGTTAAATAAATAAATGCATACAAATAATCTCTGCTCTTTATGTTATTGGCTTAATTATAGTGAATAATGAAAATGTACGATTTATTATAAACCACAGATTTTAAAACTTAAAACCATAGTTATTTATTTAAAAACAACACAACACAACACTCTTCTTTTTCAAGTTTCGTGTTATCTTTTTCTGTTTTCAGCCTTAAATAAACTAATAAATAAACACATGAAAATAAATAAATAAAATAAGTAACCTAGTTTTTAGGATTACGAATTGTGTGATAAATTAAAATGAATATCCAGGTTTAGAATCGTCTTAGCGCATGTTCGATTTAAGTGAAGTAATTGATTTTCTCCTGCACTTGAGTACAAGGAAGAAGGCACAAAGAATAAATATCTGTGTATTTAGTTGTCTCCTAATGACTGTGAACGTTCTGCAGTTGTGCAGAACAACTGCAGTTTTGTGCAAACTATATTTTCATATTACCAGTATGTAGTTCTGCAAGTTCATCTTAAGACTAGGGGCCCCAGTTTCAAGATTGACTTGCTCTAGGCGGAAGGTTATTTGCTGTTGATGCTAGTTCACTGCTAAAATAGTTTTTAGGGATTGGGAGATACTGCACAATGGTGCACGGTTTGATTACGATCAGGTGAGTGATTGGACGGCTATATGGGGATACGCCAATACAATACAATAGTAACAATCAGTGGCGTAAAAGGGAGATGCCTCCCACAATAGCCGCGCCACAGACAATGTTTCTTTTAATACGTTTTTTTATGTGTTTGAAGTTTAAAGGGTTAGCTGAACCAAAATAAAGAGAAATTATACCCAGTTATCACCTAGAACCTAGGGCTAGATGATTTGCAGAATATAATGTTAAAGCTATGATTTTGGGGGGGGGCAAGCCCAAGCCCCCCGAGCCTCCTCCCCCCCCCCATGGATACGCGGATACGCCACTGCATTGATTAAAGAAGGCGATAGCCTTCTTTAATCAATGGCCACTGGTAACAATACAAATCAAAATTAATGATATAATATAAAACAATTTAAAAAGTCGCTGCTTACGCGGGCTCACGATGACGATCGATAGTTGCCTGTTTTTTTAATTTCTTATGTTGGCTCCCATGAAACTGATCTGGTTAGATGGGTTGGATCCCTGCGTGACCCTGAAAAAGGTGGTATGGTGTCCACTGTCAGTGATATGTCATAATATAAATATATAAATAATATAATATAAATAGGACTAGGCCTAGCCTAGCCCTAGGCATCCTTATTTTAGGGGAATCAAAAATGAATCACAAGGTTTGTGAGTAGCTCTAGTTTTTAATCTTTTATTAATGAATGAACACAAAATTCACTGTTGTAGGTAGGGCTAGGCTAGGCCTAGGCCCTAGGCCCTAGCTAGCCTACAATTATTTTGCTAGGGGTCGGCCTAGGCCTATAGGCCCTTGGCCCTATGACTTGGCTTGTTCGTCCAGGCCTCCTGCCCTAGACCTAGGCGTATGTTTAACCTTAAGTCAAGGGGTCAGGCCCTTGGCTTGGTAGGCCTAGGGCCCTACTCCTTTGTTTGAGGGGTGGGGGTGGGGGGGAAGCGCGTTGGTGATAAATGAAATATAATACCAAATAGGCCCTACATATTGTAAAACATAGGCTACACGCTTCGCCCCCCCCCTCTCCCCCTAACCTACAATTCCCTACAAAACATTGTAAAAAGCTTTTGTTGGCCTACCCCCCCACCCCCCAACTGAACAGGTTCCTATAAATCATAGGCCCTATGCCTAGCCTATTGACAAATGCCTTACGTTGGGCTAGGGCGTAGCCTAGCCTATGGCCTATTTTTTTCTAAATTGGCTAGAACCCCGAAAATGAATAAGGACTGGGACAGTGGAGCACAACTCAAACCCCGGTTTCCGTAACTAGGACCTAGCCGAGGCCTAGGCCTAGGGCCTATAAAATATTCACTCCACTGGTTAGCCAAAGTCAACCAACAACCACAAAAACCTGGGGTTGACAATTCATTATACTAATTTTCCTAATAGCCTAGCTGGGAAATCAATACTGGAATTGGAATACAACCATCAAGTGCTTGGCTTGACCTCCACCATTAGACTTATTTCCATGCTTGTTCACAAGCCGTCTAGCCTCGTCAATCTTGTTTGTCATTTGTAGGGGCTATGACAATGTGCTTCTCATTCGAACACGATTTCCCACTCTTCTACAATTAACATTAGGTTACCGAGACATGTTTCATCGCTAACGTCTCCTGCTCTTTCACCAAAGGCGTTTTTTTAATTTACCATTATTTACCATTAAAATGCCTTTAAACTACAGTAGGCCTATGGATACAGAAACAGAATTGATCAAACAAAATGTAAGAATATTTACAAATGAAGTCTTCATAGCTAGAATAGGCCTATGTATTTTGTATTTTAGATGTATTTTTGTACGATTAAAATGTTGAGCTTTTTTCAAAGCGCATTAGGCCTAAGTCCAAGGAGTAAATTTGGAGTAGGGCCTACCTAGTAAAACGAAGAAAACAGATTTCTCCTTAACCGCAAATAATTAATTTGAATGTGTTTTTTGACTAAGTCGGTGGCTATATGGGTGATTCAAAATGATGGCTCTTAACACCTTCACTGCCATGCAAAGTAGGACTAACCAACTATTCTATGTTAAGCAGGGAATGAGCATACTTTTGTGTGTTATTTATACTAATATATTTACAGGTCTGCCATACACGAGTTTTCTTATTTAATAATTACCGCTATAAATTGCCACACACGAGTTGACTCGTTTAGCGCCGAGCAATTTGAACGTAGCGCACTATCTATCGGAGATATGTGGAACTATTACGAGCTCGGTGCTTAAACGAGGTGACTCGTGTAGGGCCTATGCCGATTTTAAGCCCGAATTTTAAAACGAGTTAAGTCATTCAAGACAGCGAAAGTGTTAAGTAAAAAATAAGGTGACCGTTAGTTTTCTTTACAAAAATAAATAAATAACAAAAGAATATTACGTACCGGTATGTTTTATTTGCATTATATCAACAATAAGAAAGGAGTGGTTTTAAAGAATATCATAAACTACTAAATTAATATTCAAGACCTATTTGTAGCTTAGGCCTAAATTAGTTTATATATGTGATTTTTTTCAAATTGGCTTATTTTTTAATCTATGCCTAGCCTATTTGTGGTATTTTTAAATTATTGTAGGCCTAGGCCCCTAATTATTTTTTTGACTTTTCTGTTCACAGCATCTTTATTTATTTACCGGCTACTGTTGGATTTCTTCTATCACCAATCACCATGCAAAACTAAGTTATGGACTTACTGCATTTTGGAAAAAAAATCATAATTTTCAACCCTATGGTTAGGAGGCCCTATATATTTCGTTTTGTCAGAAAATACTTTTCATAATCTTCTAATAGAGCTTGTAATGAAGAACACAACTACATCTCTTAAGAGCGTTCACTACCTGCGTTTTAGGCATTTTGCTGTTTGCTCGGCTGAATGACATCACAGTTGTTAGAAATTTTGAACATATCTCACGAAAGTGGAAATAAAGGTTTCTATGGTAACACATTCCTAAAATTTGTTTTGAAATAATTTATAAAAAATAAATTAGATTTTACGAATTTCAATTTTGTTCGAAAGTCCAAAATTGACTATATTCGTGAATTTTTTCTGGCTGATCGAGACAAAATTTTGAAAATCTATGACTGTAAGAACGTCCATGTATGCTTTATTGACAAGTTTGCAAAATTGTATATAGGCTACGTAGGATGATTCTTGGCCGAGCGAACCGCTATTTACTAACTGCCAAAAGGGTGGTGAACCCTCTTAACTCATTTTTTGTACTACCGGTAGGTGGACTAAAATACGTTTTGAAAGAAAGCTTTACATGAAGAATCGAAAAACATTCAAACCAAACAATAATTTTGGGTGACTGTGAGTAGGGATGGGAAAAAACTTTTAATTTCCTAAACGTTTAACCCCTTAAAATTTTCGCTATTAAACGTTTTAAGTCCTATTTTGTAAAAAAAAAAGATTTTATTTAAAAAAAAAAAAATTAGGTGGGAAGAGGCCTAGGTTTTACAACAAAAATCGTAATACGGTTTAATTGCATAAATGACCCGGCAATTCCACCATGTACAGCCTGGGACCCGGCACCTCCACCAAAATTACAAAATTAAGCACTTTTAGAAAATTATCGGCCTAATTTGTTAGCCTGTGTTCGTGTAGGCTTCAAAAGTGATAACAAAATAACATTTCATTAATTTAAAAAAAAAAACACTTATCACGACAAACGTTTGAACTCTACATGCGCATTTAAACGTTTAAACGACCCATCCCTAACTGTGAGGCATTGCCGCACTGGTTGAGGTCTGAAGTGAGGGCTAGTTTTTGTCGCAAACCCTCAGTGCTTAGTGCTGCAGCTCATTAGAAGAGCGCACCCACACTCTCACAGTCGTCAGTCAGTGGCGATATTATCGAGGCCCCGTGAATCAGAAAGAGTAAATGAGAAAAACCTATTATTGGATGAGCGAAGCGAAGACTTCAATTTCACTGACCCCAAAAAAATTTAGCTCGGGTGTTTTTTTTTTTTTTTTTTTTTTGTTTGTTTTTTTGTCTGTTTGTTAACTCTCTACCAGGCAAACGGCATATCCGATCTTGATGAAAATTTGACAGGACCTTCGAAATCTCTGAACTTAGAGGTGTATTGTTTTTGGGTACAATCGAAGAAATATTTCTCATGAATATCGTACTTTTACGATTTTTTTCGATTTTTAGTGCGATATTTTCGTGACATTTGGGTTAATTCTGACCAAACATGTGGGGCTACAACGTTCATATTATACATGGACATTAAGGTTATGGTGATGTAGTACCTTTTGAAAGAAAAAGTTGAAAAAGTTAGCCAGAATCCATAGAAATAAAGCTTTTAATATAAGTTTTTTGATTTTTTGTGCGATATTTTCGTGCCATTTGGGCCAATTCTGACCAAACTGGTGGGGCTACAACGTTCATATTATACATGGATATTAAGGTTATGGTGATGTAGTACCTTTTAAAAGAAAAAGTTTAAATAGTTAGCCAAAATCTATAGAAATAAAGCTTTTAATATAAGTTTTTTACGGAAAATAATACCAATTGACAGGTAACAAAAGAAACTTGACAACAATCAGCTACAATGCGTATTGCGTAGGCAGCAAAACAAAGAACTTGCAAAAGTAAAGATATCCCATGCAAACTAAACATTTTTAAAAGCTCATCCATCAACACGGCGGGACTTTAGCGTTTTCCTAGTAACATTAATCAGTTAGCAACGCAGCAGGACTTGCAGATTTTGTTCTTATAAATTGTAGGCCTAGATTCAATAGGCCCTACAAATTGTCAATGTGCCTAAGCTCAATAAATAATTTGGGCTCTGGCAGCGCGGGGCCCCATTCGGCTGCATGGTTCGCACATGCCTGGCGCCGGCACTATCTCAAGGTCAACCAATCAAAGTGGGAAATATTTAGGAACAATTAGCAAAGGTTGGCATTTGTAGATGGGTACAGGTTTAAACACGGTTAGTAGAATAGTTTTAACATTTAGCGAAGTAATCAAAATTGGGCAGTCCTAAATCCTAATATCCATTGGATTGAATTGGCCTACGTGTATAAAGCTTATTATGTATGTCATGCCTTGGCACAAGTACCGGTACTACCTATACCTAGCTATCCCTAAACATGTAGGCAATATCAGTTGTGTGGTTTATTTTTGTGACCTGTGGGACGGTTTGTTAATGATACGATATTGAGACAATATTGGATGACAATGTGATACGGATGGTTTCTTTATAATAATAGCAAGCAAATGTATACCATGTAAAACTGCTTAGGATAATAAAAAGAAATGAAATTAATAAAGATGCAGTGTGGCACCTAAAATACAACACAATGTTTAGGCTATGTAGAACAAAATTCCCAAATGTAAACTTCTGTCTTCACATGAACTTAGAGATAATGCTATTTTATAGTTTTTCAAGTATGCAAAGCCTATAAAAAGAGCCTATTTTGTTTACCTTTGAATTAGCAGCAAGGAAACTTTTTCCAAAGTCCAATTTCTCAATTTGATTTTTTTTTTGTTGATTGTGTCGTTAGCGGACGAAGCGCAAAGCGACTTCAATTTGACTGTCTCGAACATTAAGTTAGCTCCAATGAGATTTTTTTTTTTTTTTCGTTTTTTTTCGTTTTTTGGCATGATTCGGCAATTGGCACGATTTGAGAAACGTTGGGGGACCTGTTTTTCTCTGGACATTAAGAGGTGATAGTTGCTTTTGGATAAAATCGAAAAATAGTTGCTAGAATATAGAATAATTTTAATATTATTTTTCAATTTTTATTGCTATATTTTCGTCACATTTGGGCCGATTGTGACCAAACAGGTGGGGCTACATCTACAACGTTCAGATTTCACATGGACATTAAGGTTATGGTGATGTAGTACCTTTTGAAAGAAAAAAATTGAAAAAGTTAGTCAGAATCCACAGAAATAAAGGTTTTAATATGAGTTTTTTTAGGTTTATAATACCAATTAACAAGTAACAATAGAAACTTGACAACAATCACCTACAATGCATTCAAAAACACTTGCAAAGGAAAAGTGCAAACAAACGCAAAAAACGCAAACAAAAAACTTACAAAAAAAACGCTCATCCATCAACGCGGCGGGACTTTAGCGTTTTCCTAGTTATAATTTATTACCTCCCTATAGGCTAAGAATTGAGTTTATATTAATTATTAGTTCAAACTTGATGACACTGTTTCAAAATAAAAATATGAGAGAACTTCATGGGCTACACAGTTTTTGAATGTGGGCAAAAAATAGATGCTATAAAATAACACTTGAAAGTTGAAAGTGCTATGTATAATGTATCTCTCTATAGGCCTACTTGACATGAATCGTAAGATAGAGGAGGCTAAACATTTCTTTCCTTCTGCCACAGGTGAAGGTGTCACATCATTTGTGTTCAAGTTTCTTGGCACTGAACAAGTCTGTCAATCTTCCGTCTACGAGTGTGTTTTAGGTATGTATGGCATATGCTGCACATTACTACTTTAGTTTTAAGCTTGTTTATTTAGCCTGGCTATTTTTTTGTGGTTCTAATTAATATTCAATGGAGCTCTATGATGTATAAGCCCCAACAATAAACACACTTCCAATATAAATGTAAGTGGTAGGGTAGGGTCTTGTAAGCCTCATACTTTATATTTCCAAATCAATAAGTCTAAAATTGTGTCTCACCCACCCACATCCAATCAGTAGGCCTATGTATCACACATCCACACACAGAAAACTCTTAGGCCTACACCTCTGCTTTTTCTCCTTAGCTGTCATTTAAATCAAGGGCAGATTAGAGAACTACCGCTATCATGTATTAGGTAGCTATTTTCTTCCTCAATCGTCTAATCTATGTTTATGTTTAGAGTTGATAAAAAGCCCCAAACTTTTTAGCCAATTAATGAATGCAGATGAGTTGTTGGGGTAAAGGATGTTTCTGGACAACTCCTGATTTAAATTTTGGTCTAATTGTGGGTTATTTCTCTCTGTGATTTGTTCTTTCAAGAGATTAGTGAATTGTTTCATAGCCTAAGATTGTTAACATTACCTACTAATAATGATTTAATATTTTGTATTTGTGCCTTTATTACATGTTGGACCTGGCGTAGCACGGAAAATGTAAGCCTAATATGGCCTGTTTAATGATTATAGGCCTCGTTGGGCAGAGGGTAGTGAATTGTAATAATAATAATTCTTTATTTCAGTTTGATCATGTACATGGTAGATATGCACTACTCGGAAGAGAATGTGAAATAGTAGATATACTTAGGGCCTAGGTATCTATTCTAGGTAGAGTTTACTTAAAATACTTATAATTTAGTCTAGAACAAAAGTAAATAACATAAAAGGGTAGTTGAGTGTTTAGACAAAGAATATGGAGAAAGAAAAGAACAAAAACAAACAGTTTTTCCAAAAATTGTAAAGACAATCAGAAAATAGAAATGCATAGCCTAGATTTAACTTTAAGACAAGTTGACAAAACATTATACTAACAAGCATTTTAACATACCCAAGGCATAGTGCGTGGTGTTGTCATAATAAAGACTGAATATTAGTTTAGTTTAGTCGGTCATGCTTATTTACAAATTCATCAATAGAATAAAAGCACTTGTCAAGCAGAAATGATTTTACTCTAGCCTTAAAAATTATGTGCCTGCTTGTATTGATGAGTTTGATGTCTGATGGTAATTTGTTATAGAGGGCTGAGCATAGAGCCAATGGTCCTTTGGTAAACTTGGATGTGTTGAAAGAGTCGATGTGAATGTTGTTTTGCGAGCGTGTGCCATGGTGATGAATTTGTGAATTGCGGGGAAACCATTCAGGATTATTGTGAACAAAGAGTATGTACACAGATTTGAATAGGGATACATGAAAGAGTCAGTATTTTTAGATTTCTAAATAATTCTTTAGAGGATTTTCTCCTATTGGCCCTGACGATGATTCTGATGGCCCGCTTTTGAAGGCGAAAGAAGCGGATTGCCTGTGCCTGTGCCCCAGAACATTAGTCCGTATGATATATGCGAGTGGATGTGAGCGTAATATACCACTAGCAGAGTTTGCGAATTTACAATTCGTTTCAACTTTCTAAGCATGAAGCAACAACTTCTCAATTTAGACGATACTTTTTTAATCTGGGGAGACCAATCCAGAGTTTCTGTGATGGCCAGACCTAAGAATTCAACTGACTCGGAGCAAGCAATGCTTTTTGAGTTTAGGCATATTAGAGGGCTTGAGTTTACGGGAGAGTGTGGAGAATGAAAGTTTAAGACAAATGATTTCGAGGTTTGAAGAGCTAAAAGATTTGTGGTACAGTAGTTGGACATGTTATCTACCTCCTTGTTGGCCATTTTGATGATTGTTAACTAAGGGGGAAGGTGCTGTAAAGAGTTGGCTGGGATCGTCCACATACTGTGTTAACGAGGCAAAATCAAAGATTACTGGCATGCCACTTACATAGAGAAGAAAAACGCTGGACCCAGAATAGTGCCCTGTGGGACACCGCTAAGAAGGTGTCGTGGAAGGGACTTGACATTGGCATGAGTGTTGTTGACAATATCCTTAACTTCTACCATTTGTAAGGTTAGACAGATAAGATTTTACCCAGTCGTAAGCTATGACTCTGATGCCAACCGAGTGGAGTTTACCGAGTAGGATGTTATGATCAATGGTGTCAAAAGCTTTACTTACGTCGTAAAACACGCCTGTTGCAGAGTCACCACGATCTAGGGCTGAATAAACATTTGAAAGAAATTTGAGCTTTGCAGTGATAGTTGATTTGCCTTTTTGATAACCATGTTGATTGGCCGGGAGAATCTTATGCTTATCAATAAATGACATTACCTAATCTGTTGTGAATGACATTAATCTGTTGTGAAATGTTCTTTCAAAAATTTTTGCAAACGTAGAAATTAATGAGATTTGTCTATAGCTATTTTGGTCACTTTTCTTTCCCTTCTGTTTATAGAGAGGGATCACTCTGGCTTCTTTTAGCTTATCCGGAAAGATACCAGATGTGAAGGATGTGTTGATGATGAGAGAGAGAGGGTGTGCAATTAAGCGATAACATTTGGTTATAATGTAAGTGGGGACACCGTCTATCCCAGCTGACCTTTCGTTTCCAAGATTTTTTATAATGCCTGCAATCTCATTAGGAGAAGTTGGATGAAGAAATATTGATTGTTGCACTTGAGGAGGCCTATAAGAAGTTAATTAATATTGGGGAGTTGTGAGGTTTATGTTGAGGACGGTTAATTAACCCGGCTTCAATAAAATAATTATTTAGATAGTTTGCAACTAATGATGCATTAGATGTTAAGGATCCGTTAATATTGAGGCCAAGGTTGTCCTGAAGAGTCTTAGCCTAGTTTGATTTTGTATAATGCTCCAAGCAGCTTTGGATTTATTTTGAGCTTTGCCTACAGTGGTGTCATTGTAAAGGCGCTTGGCATTTCTAAGCTCTTTTGCATGTCCTCTTTTCAAGATGCCATAATGGGTATGCAGGTCTGCATCCTTAGGCGCCTATTTACACCTCTGGTGTATCCATCGAAGATGCTGATCTTTATTTTTTAATTCTCGTGTGCACCAAGGGTTGGTCTTGGGTGTTGATAATTTTTGTCGAGTTTATTAAAAAGTTGATTCAAACTTAGTAAATAGCTTATTTACATCATGTATTGGAATAAGATCAAGCCATTCTTCTGCATGCAATAGATTGAGGAATTTAGTTATGTTTACATCACTGAATCTATGTTTTAAAGCGAATGCTGGCTTTGTATATTTGAATTCTCTATTCTCAAACGTAAGACTGATTGCACAGTGATCGGACATGTGGGGGTTTAAAACATGAGTAGAATGTAGAGAATGTAGAGGGATCTAGAGAAGTAAAAATGATGTCGATCCCGGTTTGACTCATGCCTTGAATACGAGTGGGAGTTGTGATGGAAGCCTCTGTGTTATAAGACTCGAGAAGATCGATCAGGAGTCCTCTTGAATTACAGGTTCAACCACCACATAGGTACCACATAGGGCCTATGGCACATCAAACCTCATTCGGAGAAAGCTATCTCTTGGGAAGATGATAGTCCTAAATGTATTTCAGTAATGCGGAGAACTCACAATCAGGCAAAAATGGTTGAAATAAGTTACATAATAATGAAAATCAATGTTGTTCTTTGGGAATTGTAACTTATTTTGTTGGGGGAAACAAGCTAATAACATAATAGAAGGCAATATTATGTGCGTAACTCTTGCCCGCAATACTGCACAGGAGTAGTACTAGGTAGCTGTGAAAACCTCTTTTCTGCCTAACCTCTTTCCAGGTGCACTTTAAAAATAAATATCCTAGGGCTAGCATGGCAGGAAGGTGGAAAACCTTATTTATTCTGTGGGGAGTTTTATTTTGCATGTTGGCATTCATGCAACACTAAAACACCATAGACCTGTTAGTGGGGTGGACTGATCGTGCGCCTATACCTGCCGGTCTCACCCGTGCAGCCAAGTAGCGAGGAGTTTTTCCCCGATCAGCTTCCAGGAATTTGACCGACTACTAGGTCTATGTGAAACACACCCAATATGGTGTCCTTGTGGCGGTTGCAATGTTTCTGTCAAATCCAATTGTGAAACATTGAAATTGGGTGTTGGCAATTTTTGGGGACTTTTGGTAGGTCTATACCTTTAAGTAACAAGTATTCTTTTACAACAACGAATAACATCATTATTCATTACACACTTATTTACAACTTATTCTGGTTGATTGTAAGAAGTAAACAAATACCTTTATTACTGACAGTAGGCCTACGTACGTTTATGGGGGTATGATATGCAGTTTCCCCCGATACCAAGTAGCTATCCAATATATTATCTACCTAGATATCCCTTGTAGGCATCTGCATACATATAGGGAAACTAGCTAGCACAAACAAGTTTTAATATGTAGGGTAGTGTTTATGTATTAGAGGTAGGCTATATAGCCCCATATGATAGCAAATTAAAGATTCAGGTGATTTGTTGAATTTATTTCCCTTTCAAACTTGTATTTAAATAATAATTTTAAGGACTTCCAGTATACACAGCAGAGGCCACACTTACACCTAGGCCTAGAGGTATCAAAGCAAAGACCAAAACTGTGCTGTTATGTTAGAAGCACATTCCTAGGAGCACATTCCTTTGATTACATCAGGAACTTGTGACATTAAAAGTTACCATTTTGTAGGACTTGGAACGAATTTAACTTTCCCTTAATATCAAAATTACAAATAATTATTAATTAAACATTTACAACTGTTGCCATACATTTATTAAACCCGTAGTAACTAAACGAGACATGATACTGTGTTTTGTTTGAATTCGTCTTGGGAAATGGAATGCCGGTGAGTTGATCTTTGTCAAACAACAGCTACAACTACAACAATACTGTAAATTACTCACTTGGATCTGTAATGCTACCTTGGGCTGTACGGCAAGTTGGGTGGAGACTTGTATCTTTTGTCAGCATTTCTGTCTTAACAAAACAATGCTAATTAGACAGTCTAAATATATACGTATATACTGTTTGCACAGAATTTACTTATTTAAAGATGCCAACAAATACAAATAACCACACAAATCTAAGAACTGCCCTATTAATAGGTCTATATATGTTAAACATAATGAATTTGGTAATTATGCTGCGTATTTATTTGATCACCCCACAACATTTAGACAACTTAACATTTGTCATTATCAAGCTAATATGAAAATTCAACACCTCGAAAAAATTATTATAAACCATGACAAAAACAATAGATTATTTTTATTACGTATTTATAGCGGTATCCTTGTAGACTTCTATCTATTGACCTTAGTATGGCAGCCAGGGACACACAATCGGTTGTGTAAATTACATCTACAGTGGTGTCATCCAAAAAATAATTTAGGCCTATGGTTGGTTAGGCTACATACTGTACACTAGCAAAATTATACTATGTTCTTTGACTTGACATTGGATTTCCTCATTTGTACCAAGAGATATACACCGTACACCGCATATACCCTGAATATATTTTTGAGGTATACTTAGTGATGGGAATTTTCATGAAAATTTTCAAAGCATGGAAAATTTTCAATTTTTTTTTTTTTTTTACAATTTTCTCTTTTATTAGATACAAGTTGATTTTAGGGCCCATATCACAAAATTAGATATATACAAAATTTCAAACACATTTTACAGACCTAATAAAATAGTTCCTTTCCTTCTAGTTCCTCCTAGTACATTTTAGGCCTACTCAGGGATACAAAGTTGCCAGGGATAGGTATAAAACATGGGCTACTGGTGATAATTGTTTTATTAAATATCATTGTACATAACAATATAATATGTACTCAGCAAACACAATAAAAAAAACAATAAAACAAACAAACAAATAAAAGCATATTGAAAATTTTCAGTGAATTGAAAATTTTCAACGTTCCATCACTAGGTATACTTAGGTCAGGTGTTGACATTTCTTTTTGAGCATACATATATATATACCCACGAATATCCCCCTCTCACTACACCACTGCATATTGATGACAGTGGAATAAATAAATTATGATTTTCTTTACAGTATGCCTTGCAAAATTAAAAAAAAATGAATCGATTATATATAATATTATTTAGTAGGACTTGTTAAGGAAAACTAACTTCATTTTTTTTTTTTTACTAAATCGAAAAATAAATCACGAAAATACTGGTTGGCCTGTCACATATTTGCACAAAAACAATGCCGGTACCAACTCAATTCACAGTACTAGTTATGTTTTACAGTACGTATTCGTAGTTTTTTTCAAAAGGGGATTTAATAAATGCCGCCTGTCAGTATATTAGTCGGAGAGGACATCTCGTGCATATCGCTATGTTGTCTCGATTAGTCTCATTGCACAAACATGAGATCAGAGTAAGCAAGGCCTACTTTTACCATGAGAAACTTGGGATCACTACCTGGAGTAGGTGCATGCATGCACTCCCACATGAAGTGAAAGATGATTCCTTGTGTTTCTATTACTTTGTGCAAGTGCGCATAAAATAAAAGTAATTTACGATGTTATTAAAAGGCTTGGTAATAAACAGAACTTGTTTTAAAAGTAATTACAGTCCTTGACTTAATTATAGTGTATAAAATAAATCCAATGCAATTGATTTAAGGTTGATCTATCAGCCTAATTAATTTATATTTTTATTAGTTAAACAAAACAATGGACATGTTTATCAATAATGATCATCTGACATTGACAAACCAATTTTTAATTGTTTTTGGGTTGAGTGGTACGCCCAATATAGGCGATTATAGTGAAATTTCATGATGTATACCCCGGACATCTTCCCAGTTGTAATTATTGGGCTAGAAGGCTCATTTTGGTTTCTATTTGTAACACATACACTTGTCTACAAACTGACATAGTATTTGGATTTTTCCTCCCGTTAACATCTTGCACGGTAGGCCTACAAATTCTAACTTTGTACCGGCAAGATACTAACGAGAAAAATATCCAAGTACTATGTCAGTTTGTAAACAAGAGTATGTGTTAAGCCTACAATTAGAAACCAAAATGAACCTTCTAACCCGAAAATACGAGCAGGAATAGGGTCATTCTCCACCAACTGTACGGTTGCGGATGGGATATTTAGAAACTTATAATATTCATGCAAGACTAACAAATATACAAAACTCAAGTGTAAATATATTTTGATTAATGTTGGGGCACCTCCAATGCGTGACTAGAAAATGGTTGTCAAGGGAAAATTAATTGATGGGTCAGACGGGACGTGCAAAAATCTTGTTTATAAATCAACATTATTCCAAATCAAAATGATCTCAAGTTATTACTCTTTTATAAATTCTGTTTGAATAACTCTTCAGGAACAACATACTAAAGAATGGAATGTTTAAGCAACTGTGGGTACTCATTATGCTATCTTTATTGTACAAGACATTGAAAATTGTGGTACTGAGGCAAATAACTCTACAGTTTTAAACACACACTCAGAATGGTGAAAGTCGAAGGTCACTCGCGCGGTTATTCTTAACACCATCTCTCGCGTCAGGTTTCTCAAACCTCAAATTGTTTGGGGCTGTAATTAGTGCAGTAGGATGTTTTGGGTATTTCTTTCGTTGTCATATGACTTGTGAAACTACTATGTAGTTGGTTGTTAATGGGAGGACAGTAAAATAAAATGTCGAACACAATTTTTTTATGAAATCATTTTTTATTGTTTATTTCTAATTAAAAAAAGACATTTGGAAAAAAATCATTAAAAGTGTCATAATAATGCGATTTTAAGTTTTGTTTTAGACTTTAGTAATAAACGTGAACCAGTTTGTAAATTGCAAGAAGAATTTTTTCAAAATTCCCAAATTTCAAAATTAAAGCCAAAAATGCATTGAGTTTCTGCATACAGTTACAAGTAACGTGATAACTCGCGCGGGGTTTCAGCAACCCCAGCCACGTTCAGACCGGCAATATAACAACACTAAAAGACCTAATGATTAGAGGGTTACAAATTTTGTGAAGGTACTGAGCATCCATAGTCGGTAGAACAGTCTGGTGTATAGATACATGTAATACAATGACGCTGGGGTTTGTAGAACCCCACGCAAGGGACCGAGGGTTAAATGATTTTCGTGAGAAATATTTTTTTGTTCAAATCTAAAACTGCAGTATATTTAACTTTTAATATAACCAAAATCCTGATTAAATGTACTTAATATCAGCTCCACAGTTTTTTTTTGGTACGGGGGCACACAACCACTCAGTATGAAAACCACAAGTGAGAAAATGTAAAAAAATTAGATTTTTCTAAGGAAAAGTTTTTGTTTGCGGTAAAAACTTCAGTATGCCTTACTTTGAATGTTACCAAAGTAAAAAGTCCTCATAAAATTTCACCAAAATCAGCCCTACAGTTTTTTTTTCTTTATGGAGGTAATAACACAATCAGAATGGGAAAAGTCAAAGACCTGTATTATAGTACGTAGGCCTATATTATAGTTTAGTGCATTTTTTGTGAGATTTTTTTTCAATTCTAAATGTTCAGTATATTTAACTTTCAATATAACCAAAGTCCTTACAAAACTTCTTTGAAATTGTCTTTTTTTTTGTCCGCAGTATGACGAAAACCAAAAGTGAGAATATGTAAAGAAAAAAATGTGAGACTTTTGTAAGAAAAACTTTTGGCTCATGTACGGTAAAAACCTCACTCAGTATATCTTCCTTTTTTTTACCAAACTCCTAACAAAAATTCTCCAAAATTGGTCAATTATTAGGTATTCAGTCAAAAGTGGGCCAAATGAGTAAAGTTCATTTATGTCTAGAAATATTTAATCCATCGTATTAAAATGTTCAGAATAACAAAATTGAAATATTTCACAAAGTTATTATAACATTTCATACAGATCTCTTGTACCATTCCTCTGGTAGGCTAGCCAGTGATGGAACGGAGCTTGAAAACATTTCACTTTAAATTTTCAGTGTTTTGATTTTGTTTTTGTTTTATGCTATCAACAAGCCTACAGTACAGACATACCATTATGCAGCTTTTTAGAATATTTAATTTGCAGTTTATTATGAATAAAATAAAATTCATGACTTCGTGTAGGCATTGTGACGGATACAGTGACTGATCAGAATTGGCCCTATTGTATACAAACTTACGCTAAAAATTAAAATCACACGCTTTTGTCATGTTGTCTGTGGCAATATGCAGCATTGTCTAAGCATACACATTTACTACATATCATTCTATGTAGGCCAGTATGCCTGTGCTAAACAAAGTTCAATTTTTTTTCTGATGTCTTACCTTTTATCATTATCTTACCTATATTATGGTATGGTATAGCAGATTATGGCCTACCCCCCACTTGTACCCTTTACCCACTTACCAGTGGCTCATAATAACTCATGGACAACAAATTTCATGTTAGATCTTCTGAGGTAGGCCTATGTAAAAACCGATTTTTTGTCATACAAGCAACTTAGTCGTTACCTAAGCAAAGAATAAACCATTTTTTTAAATTTTGGATGAAAATGTTTCATGAAAATTCTCATCACTAGGTATAGCGCATTTAAATTTGTTTTCAAAATTACAAAATTCACTCATTTTTTACCTTTAACTGATGTGTTAATTTTGATCTGAATGTTTTCAAATTTTAAATGTAAATTGAAAAATGAGTTTTATATGTTTTTTGTTCTAAGGAATTTGTCATGAAAGCTTTAGTTCACGAGATATCAAATTCATTACATTAAAAATTGATTTTTTGGACATAACCTCACTTTTTTGGAGAACTGGACTAAAGATTTTTGCCAATTTTTAGGTTAATAAGCGCATTTTTCTGGGTGGATTCCAACTTACGACTTTTTATTAATTTGTGGTGTGTCAGACCCACTTGTGTGGTAGATTGACTAGTCTACAGCACAACTGTATTTTTTATTCTCTGTCTTTACTTTAGACAAAATATATTGTTTGACTATCAATTGGTGGAAGATCTCCTTGCAGAGTAGCGACATATGACATCTTCTTAAAATTTTAAAAATGTGGTTTGTCCATAGAAATAAATTTATGTTTTTGTCATCGATGCCAGCTCACAATTTTAATGGGGTGATAACATTGCCGTCGTAGAGTATGACAATCCAGTTACCTTCCAAAAGTTCCTCATATTTATGTGCCCGACTTCTTCACCATCTGATTCTTCAAATTGTAATGTCTCCTTGAGATGATGCTGATGATGATGATGAGATCTGATGCTGTTTCATGGTCGGAGGACCATTAATTGGAGAGATATTTGAGTATTGGATTGAAAAAGGACCGATTGGTTTGAGGAAATGAAGAGATTGTTGAGTTTTGCTTTTCGATACCTACTAGTAATTGATAATATCTGTCTTGAAGTCTGGTTTTAGTCATCTTAACGTAGGCCTGCCACCAATAAATAATAATATTCGTACATACGTACGTACATGTCAATTCTAATTTTGCTTCAGTACGGTATTTTATGAAAATGAATCAAGTAAAAAATTAGTACCCCAAATAATAACAAACTTATTTCCAACGCTGCCGGGTGTTCTTTACGTCGACATCGAGGACACGGCACGAAACAGTTTCTTTTCGAGGTTGCCAGGCTCAGCGTTTCTTCATCTTCATCCTGCATCTGCCTCTCCAGTATCCACAAATACTTCGCTGTATCCTGTCTTCCCACAGGTTTACTTAGCTGTCACCTGATCCCACGATTCACCTCGCTCCTCCAACTCGATCTCCCTTGGTCTCCTTCCCTTCTGACATCAGCATCTATCTATACGTCGGTGGCTGGCAGCAGCTTCTCGCAAGGCTACGTGGTTCAACGTACGAGCTACGGGCTTCGTGCTACCACACCACAAGCATTCGTCATACCGGCAATGATAATGATTATTACCACATTTAGGATTAAACCACAATTTCAACACGAAATGTATTGAGTGGTGGTTTTAATCGTTTCCTGGAATGGTGGACCCCACTTTCGCCTTGATGTTCCTGCGTGGGTATTGTATTGGGTAGTTTCCATTTCATCTCCATGACTATCCCGTGGGAGTCCGAGTGTCTCATCGCTTTTCTGTACGTCCGTCCGTCTGTGCGTGCGTGCGTGCGTGCGTGCGTGCGTGCGTGCGTCACGTCTCTTGATATAAACCGAACACGACCCCCAACTGGCATTCGTTAGTTTGTTGACATTGCCCTTCGAGAAGGAACAAACGGAGAGCTTCGCTCCCTCACTACTCATGCAATACTTGGATATAAATTACAAAGTTTTACCAACTGTCACTATGGATTCAATGAATAGCAATTAGGTCCTACTTTACAATTAATATACTCTGCATAACAATAGTCGATTGCGAGTTGCAACAAATTATCTGATTTGCAACCCTTTGCAAGTTTGTAAACATTTTCTTCGTTCCAAACAGACGAATGTAAACACTGTTACTAATAAAGAAAACCTAAACCCAAAAACGAGAAACAGTAGTCAAAACACTCAAGAAGTAACCAATATAAAAATTAACCACCATGAGATGTGTAGGCCTTCGTTCTTCGTGGTTTTGTTCCTAGTTTGTAGTTTTTGTGTTTCGGTTTCATAGTGATTCTTCGTATTCGTGCTTGCAACGTCACGAACGAATACTCGGTATTGCAACACAGCATTGCGACATTTCTTGTAGACGTGCACCGTCAATGAATCAAACTTTCGAAGACGGTACGGTACGACGTCTAATTATCATCAAGTCATCGGTCATTACACAATCTGTCATTAGTAAATAGTTTTAGAATTGGGCGAGATCCTGCGTGCCTCAGAAACGTGACGGAGCTGGAAACTCGAACATCAAGCTAACAAGTTGAGTTTTGGTCGACGCTTCTTCGTTATGATAATTACGGTAAACGTGCTAAGTAACTCCCAAACGTTGTACATAATTTAATGCAGAATGTTCAATCTGATTTGGTTTGTGCGTTGTATCTCATAAAATTAATATAATGTAATATCCTGTTTTGTACAATAGGCTACCTTCATGCGTCCAAAATGAATCCCAACATCGAATAAAAAATAAATATGTTTACCACATATCTTCAGTTCAGTTCAGTTCACTGTAATACCGCTACATCATTACTAGTTTTGAAGTTAATCATGTTTAATTAATGTTTTAATCTTAATTAATGTTGATATGTTTTTGGATAAAACTAACAAAGCGTTTTTTTCCACAATTAAAATAAATTATATGTATGCAAGACTATTTCCGTCCGACGTTAAAGCAGTAACATCAGACTGACTTAATAGGGCGGAAGTAGTATTATTTATTTCATTGTAATAATAGGGACTATTCCTCGTAACGAATAACAATTTTGACTTCAGATATTTATAATTACATGGTTAATCGAAAGAGCAAAAAATGATGCTTTAGTCTCGTAATTACCATTAGTTTCCTCTATTAATGAACACTCCATATAGATTAATGTACTGGGTCAATTATTTTAAACATCAGAATGAAGCGTGACAATGGTTTAAACTTTGTTGTAATAGTGTTCAATTTCGAGTTCAGACTTCACCCCCTCTTACATGTTTGATACCTACAACTTTGTGAGCCTAGACCTACATTAACACATTCAAATTTGTATTGTGCGTCCAGAATTGTTTACAGCAAGCATTTTGAAATACTTATCTGGTTCACTATTATCTAGGCTTAGATAATTTTCAAATGAATTACATATTACTTTTATAAAATGTAGACAGAGAATGTTATGTAGTGTCTTATCTGTAACACTGTGGGACAATTGTTCGGACGCTCCTAATTGAACTGTCGAAACACGCTCGCAACAATAGAATTGTAACTCTGTTTCACTTTTAATTATGCATAGTCACAGTGTTTTGAAAGTGGGTTTATAGTTTTTAAACGTGATATTACGAGCCCATGCACCGTATAATGTGTTATTATAGCGCAGGAGTTGGGGGACTATGGGAAACTCGCCATTACAGTGTGCAGTACCCATGGCATCCGTGGCTCATCTGTTTTATGTCAACAGAACAGACGAACGAAGATGTCTGCGTTTATGTTTTATAGTTAATATCGGTCTGGAATGTGATATTTCGATTCGCAGTATGACAAACCTTCTATGCAAATGTATCGAAACATTACGTGATTCTTCATTACATTTGAACAGCCCACCCGAGATATTTTACACTCGGAATTATGGGCGTTATAGGAAGAAGAACCATTAATCATTTATCATTGTAAATATATTTTAGAACCACAGAAAGAAATTAGGCCTTTTCTCATCCAATTTTAGCATTTGTTTTCTTCATTATTTAAAGGAATGAGACGTCATTTGTGTTGAATTATGCAAGGTAACTTAGATAAGGAATATAATATAAGGTATGTTATCTAATGTAAATATTATTATGTTCTTTTACAGTGCACAAAAATACACTTTAGTGAGCAAAAATAGCAATGTATGTTCAGCTTTTCGTTAGTATAGGCTTTCACTTATTTGGTGATAATAACAGCTTTTTATAACCCAAACTGTCCAAATAAATGGTCATCTAGTATATTAATTTATGTTTTTTCCATTTCATTTAGTTTCTCGAGACGTTACTATTACGGAAAATAATTGACCGTTATAAATATTCATTTAACTGTCACATCAATTGGAATGTGTTTTCCTACTTCATGGTAGGACTGTGACAACACACAGATGCGGAGAGAATTTCTATAAATAAATACGCGTATTCTAGTGAAAGGGTCTATACTGTTGTTTGCATCAGCGATAATGTACACTTACGGACAAAAAACTGCTTGGCTATTGAATTTGGTTCATTACGAGAACTCTAAAAAGTTAATGGCCAAGCAATTTTTTTATGATTTTGAGTTTAAAACTTTTACTTTCTACCACGAAAATGGTTGGCTTGGCGCTCGTCAACAGGCGAAATGATCTTACTTCTTTTCAAAGCGAAATTAGGTAGAAAGAATGAAAAGCTTGGCTCAACTTCTATATCTCACAGCATTCACAGCCGAAGACTTTTGAAGGAGAGCCTGGCTGCCGATTTTTTTTACAATTTTTTGTATTTGTGGGGGTGTACACTTACGGACAGAAGTAAATCATGCTCAGTTAATCCAATATGGCTGCTGATTGTTATACCTCATCCACGCACACACTTATTCATTCATGTATCCGATTGAGGATAAGATTGTTATGTTTCTCTAGACCTGGGAAATTGAGAAAAAACATAGGTGTTTCAAAAAAAAAAAAACAGTCCGGACGGACGTTTAGCATTTGGTTTAGACTGCTTCACTAAGATGTGGTAAGGCTCTATGGAAACAATGGACGTGAGTTCGAGCCTCGCGTACCCAAGTAATTGATTATTTGTAAATATGTTTTTTCTCGTCTTCCACCACTTGTCTCAAACAACATAATTTCACTTCTAGGCCAGAATTTAACGCAAAACATCAGCTACATGGTGGATGCCAAACGCGGGACTGTAGAGGTCAACATAGAATTCAATGTTTTTATTTTCAATTCTTTTGAATCCTGTCGTATGCGGCGATTTACGCAAATGCATTTAGTCCTTATTTTACGCAGCGTTGGAGTCTTTTAGGCCCTAAATAAATACATCATTTACAAGTCAACCATGCAGGCAAATCGTTGAGGGGTCGAGTAGTTTTACATAATAAGATGAGCCCCCTCACAAAGTGTCTGCCAATGCTCTGGTAACCCATATTGCATGTGCTTCCTGGTCTGCCATGCATATGCAGGTCAGCTCCGCCGTGGTAGTAGTAACGCCAAGTACGTCCCACGCCCTTGCGTCTTGCAAGGACAAACTCAGAGCTACCAGATATGCGTGATCAGTCACTAAGAAGAGTTTTCATTTTTAGCCTATATTTATTTTTTAAATTAACCGTTCTCATGGCGTTTTGTTGTATTGAATGTGCACCCACTTCGAAAACCTCATGTATATGAGGCGTGTCTTCGCACTTTTATTTTTAAGTCATGCCTAAATATCACATTTAAATTTATGAAAACTAAAAGTAAGGATACTGTGCTTAATTAATAAAATGGATATAGAACAAGCTTAGGTTTCATTTAAAATATGTATAGTGTTTTCAAAGATGTATTTGATGTAGCATCTAAAACACAATTAACGTAGGCCTAACTCGCGTTCATCGGTTCATGTGTACAGAGTAAATAGTACATAAATGTTTAGTGGAAACACACCAAAATATAATCTTTATCCCCCCCCCCAAAAAAAAAAAATCAAAAGTTGTGTTTTATTAATCAGTGACGAAGCTAGGGGACGTGATGATGTTACTTGTCGTAGCTTACGCTATGGAAGCATAGTAGTGCATATTTGACATTTTGTATTTCTTTCTATCTGAACATTGTTTAGTTGGACTTGCGCGCAGCCTCAAGTGAGGCTCAGCTCGCGACTTACGTCCATTTGTCCCTTGCGGGACTTGTTATAACCATACTGATAAAACATCTTATCAAATATATTTATTTGTTTAAAGTCTTCCGACGGTTTGATGTTGCGCGCCAAAACGCCAGAAACAGGAATTCTATAAAATTTTGGCCTATTTCTATTAGAGGGTAAACAAATAAGACTCTGTATTTGACTTAGGAGGACTGAGGAACACACGATTAAATCTTCAGTCATAACCTTCGACCTGTCAGGGTCACCTCCATCAGACGCGCAATGAAACATGTGCAAGCATGTCCTCGCCTTCGACAAGCGTATTGATTAGTATTCAAATAGTGCCTCTAGCCTAATTTGCATTGCATTCACATTTTTGCATCACGTATGCCGCTAGCTGTTTTAATGCTAATTGTGTGCTGTGCTCGCAATTAAACATGATCTCCATAAATACGCGTGAATGGGGACACCAAATGACATGCTGTTCGCAGTTTATATTGTTGTCTGTTAGCATTCCTAATGTTGAAATCTCACACCAGTTAATAGTTACTAATAAGTATGTGTACATCCATTCTATATTCTATTCATAATTATCAACGGTCTAATAATATATATTTCTTGAGTGTTTCTTTAAACTCCCTTACCAAAGTAGTATTCGGCGAATTTTCCCCTAATCTTTGTAGTGTTCCCATGCTAATTTGATTAAGATGTTGAACTTTGGCCAGTCTTACACGATGCTGTATTTTAGTGATTTGCTTATAGGGGAAAATGATGTGATTGCAAACAATAGTAATAAATATTAAATACTATACTCAATGTCAATGAATTCACCGTTGCTATAGGTTGTTGCGGTGTTCGAACTCGTCGTGACTACGCGCGCTCCAACCGTTGAATGTTGTGTTGTTCTGTTTTGAAAACACAAATAATTATTTATTTTTTCATTTCGTTTTCATTTCGTACGCAACGCAAAGTGCTTCTGGGATGAAACATCCTAAACGCGTATGAATACCGTACCTCTTCTTTTGACCGACGAAAACCCTGAAAGAATTACTTCAGTCAGGATTGTCGTTAGCGGGTAACGAACGTCTATCCCTCCCTCCGAATTACTATCAAGCCCTCAACCTCTATCGGTTCACAATTTAATGAGTAATCTGTGACACTAAATTCAGGGCTCACACTTTTGCTTATGAAATAAAAACCAATTCACTCGAGTAAAAGAAAGAGATGTGTCCATCCGATGCTCGCATGCAGGGTACGAATTGACGGGGCGATGGGGGATTCCCCCCACCCCACCCCCCGTCCTACTCTAATTTCATCCCTGGCTCTATACTGAAAGGTATCCCCGCCGGGGATGGCTAAATCCCCACCTCTGGATACCCATCTCATATAGTATCATACCAAAAGTGACTTTATCTCGTAACGTTAATAAATAATGCGTCAATTTACCCAAACCAATGCACTCTTTGTCCCTGTCGGCATTGTATTGTCGGCAAATTGTCCTTTGTTACAGCACAGCTCACTTACCCGAACTTGGACTCAAATCTTTTCAAATCCCTTTAAAAATAATACCTCAAATCGCTTCTAACTCTAAGGCCATCTCGAGGGCAATAATACCCCCCAAAAAATTTGCCCCGGGCAGATTGACTTAACTTGGACTCAAATCTTTTCAAATCCCTTTCAAAATCATACCTCAGATCGCTTCTAACTCTAAGGCCATCTCGAGGGCAATACTACCCCCCAAAAAATTTGCCCCGGGCAGCTGGGACTTAGCTCCAGACCCCGTTCAGCCCACGCAAATACTACTCTGCGAAGTCGTCAATTCGCACCCTGAGTCGCATTTCTACACCTCGAACTCCACATCTGGCTCTCCACTTCTTCTGTGAACGTGACTATTGTAAACTCGGGACCGTGGCATGCTCTTATTTCCACCCTCCGAGTAGGTAAACGTGTAGAATTGTTAGGAGGGTCGTATTGCAGCTGCCAGGTATGTCTCCTCCATCTTCACCTGCGGGCTTGCTTGGCCAGGCCACGTGTTCCCCACGTGGTTCGTAATGACACCAGGACGCGTTGACAAGGAGGTTCATCACCTCCTTCCTCGTACTGTATTTCGATGAAGATAGCAATATGCTATCTGTTGTTTCCTTTTCAGCACAAACTTGTTCAACCGACAACGCGCATAAATAGCTTACACAATGATCTAGTTCTAGCTTATTATTATTATAATAGATCATGGAATTACTGGCGTGATTTTAATTGGATATCTTATTAACACAGAGGTCATGGCCGATCCATTTGTTGTCAGTGATATCTGTGTCGTTGGTGAGATTTGAACCCACGTCCGTTCTTGTCGTCGTGATCGTTATTATACCTTCCTTGAAGCCGGAACTAAATCAAGTATTGCACCTATGGTTGTGGGAGTTCGGCCCAATCTTCTCCTCCCGCGCCAGCCACGCTTACTTTCACGTATCGAAGAAAAGCTTCTCGACACTCGCCGATAAGATTGCTAATCCAGTGTGCTATTACAAGGAGGGCGGGCATGTTTTACACAGGTCATGCGTGGTCAGACTAACACCACGTCCTGTCCAAGCCTGGCTAAGTTCCCCAAAATAATAAACTTTGTAACGGAAAAGTTACTTTGCAAAAATCTCTTTTTTAAGCTACCTATCCATCCAAAAACATCGTATATAATCTTTAAATAATCTAAATACATAACTATTCTCGGATTTTCGAGAAGTCCCCAAAAACTGGATTAATTTTGGTTTGATATTTTTCAGAAAGTATATAATGCAAAAGGTAGCCCTGCACAAGGAATTGTGTTGGTAAATGGTAATTTTAATGCTAACCCCATAGTTCGTCGGGATTACGATAGCGCAAAGAGCTTGGAAGAAACGGTAAATCGTTCCAAGTTCCCCTAAATAGAAACTGTTTGCAGTTACAAATTCCTCATTATGGAAAGGGAACGCGTTCCTCTCAATAATTTTCTCGTCTTCCAACCAGCTGCTGCACAGATCAAAATAATACAGAGAGTTTAACTAGATTCCGACATAATTACCGAAACTGATGGATGCTTTCCATGTTTACTGACTTTCTCGTTAATATATTGAACTATTCAAGAAGTAATATCTACTATCTATATAGCCGCGAGCTATCTATTGCTGGTGACAGAACAAGGTTGGCCAGTGTGGTTTTGCATTAGATTTCTTCGAAATTCGCATTAAAAGTAACTACCGTACTGCCAAATTCCCGATATAATTGCGCTCGCAGCCTCGTTAGAAATGACCACTTGTGGGTGGGGAGTGGCGTGACATACTATTTATGAGTTTGTTGTTTTGCCCTTCAGCAAGAAAGTGTTACATGATAATATTGGCTTATGAAGGGCGAATTTTGTACAGTTCATTAGTACCATATTGTTTTATAGTGATGTCTATCATCTGTAATACCTTTCTATTCTATGGATGAAGTTCGTTGTCTGCTGTATGTCATCCTCATTGTAATACTAATAATACATCCACCGGGAGTATGAAAACTTAGCAAATATTTTAGCAATGATTACGAAACTGTCAACTAGTTGCCTTTCTTGAAAATGTTTACTTTTCTCCACATAATTTTTAAAACTAGGATTCTAGGAATGCATATGATCGGGTACTAACTGAATATTTTGTGCAGTCTTTTCTTTGTAGCTGAAATTTCCGAGGGTAACATGGTTAGACTAATCTTTATTATTTCGGGTGTAACGTGTAAGGTGATAAAAGGTTGGGACGCAGTCGGTTCCTATACCTGAACTCTCGTGCATAATCAGTGAAGGGAGGGAAGCCCCCCTGCCCTTACTTTTGGTTTATTTGGTCAACCGTCGAATCGTTATGCACCAGGGGATTTGGGGCGGGGAGGACAGACCCGTGCTGGACAGATCCAGCCACAGTGGGGAGAGAACGGGGATTCCTCATTCGTTCGTCTTTAAAATCGTCGTCGTCGGTGAGGTAATGGGAGGAGTTTGCCGACGACGAGGATTACCAGAGCTCGCCTCTAGTTGTTGTCCCCTGTGTCATCTTTGCGTCTTGTCTCGTCTTATTCACGATCTGCAGAGGAATGCTCTGGTCCTAATTCTACCCACGGCGCAGATGCTGCCCGTGCTGTTCACTCATGTATAATGTCACTAAATATTTATGAACTCGGAACTCTAACGCTAACGAAGCGAAGACGAAACGGTCGAAACCATAACCAAATTTTCCGTTCTAAAAAGTTATGTTTTCCCCTTATCTTATCTTAGTTTTGTCATGATCTCGTTATCTTATTTATCTTAGCCGTAATATTCACTCCCCGTGGATACAGACGTGCTGCAAGCCAGTAACAGACTATTATGCGCACTACTCGTCCATGCATTTACAACAAACATAACTGTAACGTGTATCAACTAAGTAATTCGCGAATTATTATGGTAATGACTAAATGTTTCCGATGAGTGGCCGCTATTTTTTCTTGTGTTGTCGCTTGATGCCAAAACCTCTCCGTCCTCCCACTCTCTCTCGCTTTCTTGCCGGGCAACGGTGTCAGACTTCACCGACTCCACCTTTAGCGGCTCCGTCGGCAGTCGGTAGTAGTCGCGCGCCGTCCCTAGATCGTTGCTCGTGTTCGCGCCAGTGCTCGTGCTATGTGCGAGTGTCCGCGTGGTGTGACTGCGAGTGCGACATGAAAGTCACCGGCAACCCGTCTACGAGGGGTGGTACCGAGGCGGCTCGACGTCCGCTACCACCTCCTCCGGTACCTCCACGACCCAGCAAGGCCCTCGTTGCGGAGGCCCTCGCACGCACACGCGCCCTCACGCACGACGCGTCGCCGTCACGTCAGGCGCCGCCACCTCCAAATGAACACCACGTTAGGAGGAATGGCTCCGAGGCCCTGTTCGCCGTCGTCCCCCAATTTATCAAGACAAGTGAGGAGGTTAAACCTAATGGCAGGTTGGAACGAACTGTGAACGATCTAGACGATCATCTAGATAACTCGCACTATTCTTCCATCACACCAACGACCATCCTTATGATTGATAATAGTAGCTCGGGCTCCTCGAAACCTGTTTCGCCGACGTTATCGCGCAACTCTACCCCCCTCGTTCAAGACTTGGTTACCGAACTTCGCGAGTGCTCTCAACAGAGAACCCACGGTGACAAGCAAGACAATGATTACTCGATATTGACTATCGCTAAGAAGGGTATCGTGAAGACGTGCATCCAACACTCGGACTGGTTCCAAGTGGAGGATGACGGACACCCGATTCGCTACTCCAGTTGTCAGATCACTTTAGAGGACCCTCCAGCGGTTTATAGTAGTGAACAATCTCCTAACCTTGGTCTACCTTTTAGGAACTACCAGTCCCAACCGAATCACACGAACTCGTCGAACTCTCCCTTCTACTTCAACAAACGGCGCGAGCGGATGGCCTCCCTCCAGGGTTTGCCACCCCTGCCCAAGAGCTTGAGTGGGATGAATCTCTTGGAGGGTGCCGTGCTGACGAGTGTGCCCGATGTCGAGACCCCGAGCCGAGCAACTAGTCGTCCCGTCCCCCCCGTGCCCGGGACTCGAGCCGGGACATCGCGAGCCTCTCAGGGACCTAGTCGTCAGCCCCCGCAGTCCCCGGGCCCCGGCGTGGAGGGGGCCCCGCGACCCAGGAAGCCCACCGGCCTGGATGCTCAGCTGGCCGTCCTACGCACCGAAATGGTGAGTACACTGCATGACTAAGCCTTCATCACCCACGCCACTCTCTCACTCTCGCATGACACACTGCTTGATCGATGATAGAAGTGGGGGGGGGGGGGCGACCACAGCTACGTTGATTTCAACTAGATTGCAAAAACTGCTGTTGACAAGAGTAAAATAAAAACCGCACGTTCTGTTATCAGTCATATTGTGTGAGAAATTCCCGCGACTTGTGGTTTTGACCCCCCCCCCCCCCTCCCTCTAAAACCCGCGTACCGCGTTCTATAAAAATGTCCTCTGGGCTCACATTGATTATATAAACCCCCGCCAATATGCACAGCTTAGAGTCGAGATTTAGTCTAGTCTCCGCATAAACACTGCGATGCTGGAATATTGGATGCTGTGAATTTCACTTTCGTGGCCTCGACTTGAAATATTGCTTCATTAAGTTCTTTCTCTATTGAAAATCCTGAACGGTGTGATGCAAACCGCAATTATAAACGTCGAGTCGCGTCGCGGTTCACGCGCTATATACTCCGATGATGTCGGTTCGTTGTCAACGTGGTTAAAATTGCGCACTGCGGTGTTCATGTACATACATGTGGCCGAAGAGCGTCGGTGATCATATGCACCTGTTATTATAGTGGTGATGTTTAGTAAACCAGTTTGAAGGCATGCAAAGCTTAAGGCTGTATCCTGTTTACTTGGTCGTCCTTACATCCATCCATCTATCGCACTTTCATAACCTGATCACTTCACTTTCTACACTAGAAGGTAGGTACTCCCCTCCCAGTGCGTACGTTGCCCCGAGATAGTTTTCAGTTTCAATTGAAGAATGCGATTATTGCTTGAGGATATATTCATTTATGGCAAGGTGTTTTCAATTTCTAGCACACTAATCTTATGTGCATATCACCAATGTTCGACGTTTACCTTTCACATCCAATGTCTTCTGTATATAGTTGTCTCTATTATTTTTTTAGCATTGTTGGCAAAATATGATAAGCATCCGTCCCAAATATCATCAGTCATCGCTGTATGTTGAGTGTTGCGTATATATACCTGCTCATGGCCGAGGAAATAACGTCAGAATATTCCCTCAGCCTGACTTTCCGTGGTAGGGAATAACTTTGGTACTTTGGAACTTTGCAAATGAGTGTTGTATGACACCACTCTTCGACAACTGCTCAGACTATTGTGTAGTTGGCCTAAGAAACGCGCAAGTCAGGGGAACATCGGTTTCCCTTCTGCCAGTGGTACAAATACAACCAAGCAACGACGTAACGTGGGTTTCAATAATGATTTTATGAGTTATGTGAGGTATTGTAATTTCTCCTCCTCTTATCTTTCTCTATCGATATAACAGTGGTTGATGTAAATTTCTCACGCCAAGCAGTCTTGCCCTCGACAGGAGTCGAACTGGTTGACCACGTGTATGTCAACTGCGCTGTCGCATTGGATCAGGAGGGGGCGTCATGAGTTTAATCAAGTGACAATACCACTAGGCCTAAGTAAGTGAGATGTGTCTCGTTGCCTTGATACGCAGGGATCGCGTGTTGGTTGAGAAACAACGCTCGTAAGCTGTGAGGAAAGCTCAAGTCTACGAGCGATTGCGTAATTCATGACGGTATACTGTGTGGAATTTGAGATTGACCTAACTGCGATCTGGGGGTTCAAAAATAATGTTTGCTTTGCTGGTATCAGTACGTTTTAGGACAGCTTTAAACTCTGAGGTCATAGTTTCGAATCCCGCTACCAGCAATCCTGACTGAATGTTCAACCAAAATGGATATTTAAAAATCGTATAAAAACCAAAGTGCGTACCGGTATTATAACAAATCCTAATCCAATAGATTAAAGTTTGTTTTTTTGGCAAATTAAATAGGCCCCCCCCCCCCCCCCGAAAAGGAAAGTAGGTTAGTGGGGTTGGGGTGGGGGTGCTAGCTTACCGCGGCAACGCACTTCATGCTCCCCCAAGGCGCTTTGCGCCCCCCCCCCCAATCCCGCTAACCTACTTTCCTTTTCGGGGGGGTCCCTATAATGAACAAGTACCCATTTCGTTGATTTGTTATTAGCTAAGGTCAAAACGGTGTTGAAACTCATCCACGAGCCTAAACTTTGTAATGGTGTTGGGCACCGTTCATCCTCGAGATGTTCTGTCAGGATTGCCGGTGGCTGGACTCGAACCTTGACCCCCCGAGTTTGTTCTCCCTTCCTCGGTGAATCTAAGACAACTAGGCGATGTGCGTGCTGATAACTTAAATGCACTATTAAATCCAATCGATTTGTCTTACTTTTTGCTGCCTGGCTCGACCTATTTCAAACGTAATCATCAATGGTATTGATCCACGAACGAAACAATGGGCGGAAGCTGTCCTCACTGAAATTACTCAAAGCAAAGGTGACTAGCATAAGAAGTGGTGTTTGCTTACTCCTTGAAAGTGACAGGTCATTCAGTATAGTGATTGTTATTATTTTCCCACGGCGTCTCTGGAACTCTGACTCCAAGGGACGTGTCTTTTGAATACCCCAATAAAGCTTGGATTTTGTGATTGCGTTTCATACTCATATCACCATTCACCACTCATCGTCTCGGATAGCACAGTGTATCAAATACAATTATAAATTTATAATGGCAACAAAATCAATCACTAACTTTTCTCACAATTCTGTAAGTTTATACCTTGTCGACGCATTTGAAAATAGTAACACAAGGGGTTTGTCATACAGTACCATATCCGGTGGTACCTTAGGTGAGAAAGTACTTAGATGTGGTTAAATAGAAAATGTATCTAAAACATTTTATAAAAGCAAATACAAAATATTATCACAGGGATAGGGGAAAAATCCTCCCTCTTGTTGGCTTGACACCTCTCCCCCCTCCCCCCAAGACATGCAACTGAAAAACTACTTGTGGTCAGTTCTTGTGCAGAAGCCAAAAAAGCTAATCAACTCATCATTCTACCCACCCGAAAGAGCATTCTTACGCGCCTGACTTTAGTATAGGAAAAACATTTTAATGCGACTTTGTGTCGAGGGATGAAAGGTGACATTTATGTTCTTAAAAAAACGGTCATTTCAGATTAAGTTTCCCGATGATCAACAAATATGAACTAGCAGCAAATTGGCTTATGTATAAATAATAAAATACTTGCGTATAGAGTCTACCCACTCAGTGAATTGATTACCTACATTGGAGGGCTGTAATTTAAAGCGGGCCAAGCCAGCCATGTCAACGAAATATGACTTTTTCTATACCTTATTTAGAAGTTATTTGTCAATTGTCATTAAGCAAATCGATAGCGAGGTGATAAGAGAGTCTGAACCAGAATGCACATTACGCCATTGCTTGGGCTGGCTCGCCGAGACAAGAGCATCCACCCACTATTACGTCATATCATCTGTCGAGCCCTGTGACCCCAATCCCAATCGCTTCCATTTCAGACGCTTTTCCTCTATAAGCTTAGATCGATCAATGAAAATCAAATTATTCGCAAATGCAAGCTCCTCTCCTCTTGTCTTCGGATGTATTTCAGCCTGTTTCCAATAAGAATTTGGATCGGAGGAAAAGGAAGAATTGGGTGAACAATCTCGTGGAATAACCATTGATTTATTTGGCACAATTGTGTTTCGGTTTCTAACTTCCTTTTTTCTTCTAGTCGTCATGAGGCCGACAATAGGCTACTGAAAAATACATTATAGTAATGTTGTTATCATTCCAATGATTTTAAACAAGTCGAGCAGAAATGTGATAGAACCGATGGAATGTCACCTTGTCAAGTGTAGATTGTGGACTGATGTGCCAATGAACTCTTCTCGGAATTTTTAATGAAAGAAAACCTTAAATTCCAGTTTTAAACTTCAACTACTTTAAATATTTCCGCTGTCTTTGCGCAACCTAAAGTATCTGCAGGGTCGCATACCGATTCTCTTTATTTCTCGTGAAATTACCGTGAGAACCACCATGTCTTGGGTAAGGTCCTCCAAAACGAACTTTCAGGCGAGTTCCTCGCAAGTTCCTCAAAGTTTAGTTAAAAGTTCTCGAACTAAATCAAATGTAAATAGTATAAGTGTCGGACCATTCTTTGAATTCCAGGAAGTCGTAAGTTTGAAGTTTAAATGTTTACTCTTGAATTCGACAGGGTTACCTCAAAGTAAAGAACTTTAAAATATGTTACGTTCCAATTCGCCATGATATAATATCTTTAGAAGTTGAGAGTTATCACGATGGGAAATAAACGTGTTCTTATACAACTATGGTACTAATGTAGCCTAAACCTTTGTCTTTCCCCAATAGAATTATTGCTTACACGTTAGTCGTTCCTCTGAATCACAAATCACTAGCAAAAGCTACTACATTTAGGTAAAATGTGACCTGCTATGAGAAAAATATGCTCAATCGTCGTAATAACGAAAAAGGTGCAGCGTAATGTATAGATTATATGGCATACTGTATTCGTAACCGTTGGATTTAGACTTTGGACTTCGTAATTTTACTAATTGAAAATCCAGCCCTCAGTAAATATGCAGATTTATTTTTATTGTTTGTATGAAGTATTCCGTCTAACGGAGCGGTCCATGTAACGTGTAAAAACATATGAACGGTGCATGCGTTATTTCAGATAGGCTTACACGTGATGTTCCACGTATGCTCTGATAACTTACATGCATATTTCAATTCACCACTAACTGTATTCTAATCCCAAGAAACTCGTGGTCATCATTCATCATCTTCAAGGAAACGATTTCATGAGGTTCGCATGTTTATAGCACGTGAAATTCTAATAACAGTACAAGTTGTGGCGATGTTTTGGACTTTGGTTCGTGAACATTATCGAGGTTTTTTCATACATAAAGTACGCGTTTTGGTTTTTACTGCTCCAATCAAGACAACTTCGTACGGTTTATAATATTATTTTTTGTGTGCCAAAGTATTGTTTGTAAAATTATTTCCCACGCTATTTTATTTCCGATCTTGTTCTGGTTCTGACGGTTGGCTGCTGCTCAGCGTGCGTAGTGGTCTTGAGTTGCAACGAGGTGTATCGGGATGTTGTTACCGTTCCCTGAGAGATCATCCATCCATCACAACCAAGTTTATTTCTTGTATTTCTCACAGCTCGTGTATAATAGCCCTGCAGTGCCGTGTTCCATTACAGTTATTTGCATAATTTGTTGCGTCAACTGTTGTTTTTACTATATCAAGTTGCTTTGTACTAGTGCAGGCAGGGTATAATCACTATTATTTAATTATTTCTGTTTCGTGGAACTATTCCGTTACTGTTACGATTCGTTTGACCAAAACATAATTATGTAATCCTGACTCCTCAATCGTTGACGAAGATGCATTTCAAAAATAGTTTTGACGATTTTTTGTGTCTGCTTTTAATAAGATTATAATGTTATAAAATCAAATTGATAATCATGTAGAATGCGGTACTTGGCAACAAACATTAATAATTAAGCCGTCCAGACTTAGGACATCAAATCTGGATGCGCCCAACTTGTTGGCAAGAGTCCAGATTTCTCCTTTAAATAGGGATCCGGATAGGGAGCTAAAATCGATAGCAGCTTAAATAAAAACAACCAGGGTCACGGTTAATTTACCGAAACACACACACACACCAGAATGCATGCATGGACCGGCATAGGTATGTGATTAGATTTTAACAGACTATTCTTGGAGGTCGTCACTTCGATGCCAGCCACCGCCAACCTTGTTCAAGAAGATTTGAACAACATTTTCGACAGGCAAAGACGATTGTTGGCATTTGCTTATATAGCACACTATATTATAGTTCTTCGATCACATACGGTCGAACAGATTGAGCTGATATTTTAAACAAACATCCGTGACCAGTGTATACTGAGAACTGCTAACAAAATGAGCAAAATCCGTTTGCGATTTAAACCTACAAGAAATAATAAATTGAAACATCGTCTGGAAATGTGTGGTATTTTTTTTGTATAAGTTATTTCCTACAGTTTCCCCTCGCACCATAGATAGTCACCAACTTGTACATCGTCATACTCATACGAAACAAAAATTGTTATTTGTCGTTAGGGGATTACATTTTTAGACAAATCACTTAAACGGCTTTGTGGAGATCGGTTTTGATTTCGGTTATGAATTATTTTCGGATTGATTTTTCGACATCGATGTAACTGTTCTTTTTCGGTTTGAACCGGTTCATACGTCTTGGTTGGTTGACGGCGTAAACATGTATTTCTTGGAGCAATTTTTTGCCTCTCCTTCCAACTTTCATTCCAACCACTCGGGAGTCAGTTAGGATCAAACCGTGCCCGAGAAGTTTTTCTATCACATTAGCACACCTGTCTAGTGTGTAGCTTAGCTATGCCACTTCATTGGTAGGAAACAATTATTTATAATCACTCCCCACTTAGTTCTTTGGTCATTGGCCACAGCAAAAACGCTTATTACGAGTAGTAGACGAAAAACTCATACGGGTTATTAAGACCACGTAGGCCTAAAGACCACGAGGGGTTCAACATTCACAAATCTGCTGATGTCGCAATGAATTTGCTGCTCTAATGCCACAAGAAAAGAGAATACAGGCTTGTTTTACAAACTGCTGGCATTCAATTTAACCCGTGCTTAGGAGAGGATGTAGATGGCATACTGCCGTCTTGATTGCAGCCACCTTGACACCAAAGACAAAACTTGCCATTTCTATAGCCTAACTTGTGCTCGTCCGTAATCCCTATATACTTGGTCAAATGTAGCCTAAACACTGGCCCTGACACACACATCGTAATATGTGGCCAATTTTGAAAGCATTGATTGACTTATCACGCTTCAGAATCATCTTTTGTCTTTTTGAATGGGTGCCTAAGCAGTTGCAATAAATATATTATATATTTTATTGGTAGGTCTCCTTTCCTTTCCTGCACGACTTTGGCTCTATCGTTTGTTTTAATCGCTCATTCGTTCCAATACTCCGAATTCCCTAGTTTCTTTTCAAAGCGAGACATAATGTGGTGAACAAGATGCGACACCGGTACTTACATTTAAAAGATACAACCCTTTGGACACATCTAAACAAAGTAAAAACATAATCTGCATGATTGATTGGTTGATTGATTGATTTTCCTCACGCTCTGAAGGCGGGCTCGGGGCTCGATCAGACGTTCGTGGTTCCCTCGTTCCATGATCTTCTCGACCCAAGTACACGCACACATACACCTGACCAAGAACACAAGGTGAGCAAGGACATTGCATAATACTACTGCGATGCCCTCGAGGTTTACCAATTAACTCACGATAATAAATGTTGACATCACTGACTTGACACCTTACATTAATTTGCGTTGCTTTAATTTACCTTGTATATCGGAATGATGGTGGCCTATGCTGAGTGCCGTCAGTGAGCGAGTATAGATTCAGACAGTATCATTTGAGGTGTTCTTTCTCATCTTGCGGCCAGTGTAACCATCGCCCCCATTGCGAATTACCAAGTTATTCAACTTAGCACCGACTGGGAGTCGAACTCGAACTCATGTCCCATCAATGATGGTTCTTATTCCCGTGCTATTAATTTGTGTTGGAGGTCCTGTGTTCTTATAATCTTGTTATTTTGCTAAACATGGGTCATTTTGATCGCTGCCATGCAAGTTGTCAAGAGTGGTGCTCCCCCCCCCCCCCCCCCCCCGTCCCACTTGATCTTTCAGTCCTGGAAACATTTGCAGGCATCATGAAGGGTTCTCTCCCTCTCGCTTTCGACTCGTCCACACAGCTTTTTATTGTGCGTCAATTATCTGGAAACATTTGAGGCTGCAATGCAGTGCAATATTTCAAAATCCAATTAAAATATTTTGAAGTGGAAATTTAAAAAAAAAACTTGTCGAGGCACCTATCACAGGAAATGTTACTGTAGAAGCCGTACAATTGCTGTCATAATCAGTGCTATTTTATTTCATAAAGACACTTATCTGGAATCAGGAGCGTCACTTGAGTTTGAACATTGGGGGGGGGGGGGGGGGGGGGGGAATCTAGCAGGAGCAAATCAGAAAGTTCTCAAGAGGGAGAGGACTCCAGAGGATTGTAGTGTCAGTGGCGTATCCAGGAATTCATAAGGGGGATTCAACCAATTAAGTGATAGATGGACCGAAGGCTAAGTGGGGGGGGGGTGCGGTGGGCTTGCCCTCCGGAACATTCCCCTCAAGGTCATTTTGGTAAAAATCTGTGCGTTTTAAAGCATCACAATGACCAATTTTTTTATCTACTAAAATCTTATTTTTAATCTAAATATTTTCTCCTTTGAGGTCATTTTGGTAAAAATCTGTGCCTTTTAAAGTATTACTAAATGTGGGTTAAAAAAGGAAAACGAGGAAATCATTGGGGGGGGGTCGCGGATTGCGATTGAGGGAGGGGGCGCACGCCACCCCAAAAACACCCTACCAGCAAACACAAAAAACTGTGCCCAGTACCAGGACAGTATCGTATTTTCCGGCTCAAGCAGTACTGGGCAGGTACCGTGTACATGGTACTGGGCCAGTAAAAAAGTGTCCTACCAACTTCCTATGCCAGCGGTGCCGGTCCGGTGTGGCCTTAGGTCCCGTCTGTATGGGGTTCGCGGCACCGGGGCGGAACGTCAGGGCCGGTACGTCGTCCGCGGTACCGAGCCCGGTACGTCGTCCGCGGCACCGGGCACGCACGTCGTCCGCGGAAACCAAAACCGGTGCGGCGTTCGCGGTACCGGGCACGTACGTCGTCCGCGGTACCAAACCAGTGCGGCTTTTCACGGTACCGGGCACGTACGTCGTCCGCGGCATCGGGCCGGTACCTCGTTCGCGGCGCCGGGCCATTAAGTATCGGTGGTACCGGGGACAGCACGGCCTCGACGGCACGCGCCCAGCACGCGCCCAGCATTAAAAACTAAAAAGGCACTACGCTGGCGCCATCTGGTAGCCACGCAAATAACCCAATTTGTAAACGAATTTTAAAAAAAAATTGCATTTAATTAAGAGGTACAATTAAGATCATATTATTATTGACAGTGTATGGAAGAACAAGTACATGGTAGTAGACAGAACATGTTATACAGGAATAAATTTTATCGTCATGAGCCGGACTCGAACACGAGATACCTTCCTCCACTCCCGCACGCCTTCACCACTCGGATACTGCACCTATAAGTAGCAGAGCGCTTTTAGCTGGCTTATGAGAGTCTTGCCCATGAGCGGGTAATTCGAAACATAAAACTGCAGAACATAACATGCTTTTACGACTCAAATTGTTAATAAGAATTGTTATTTATTATTTTCTTTCTTACTGATATGGTATTTGTGGGCGAACTTAGCATTATTAATAATTTCAATGATATGCAACAAATATACTAGATAAAAACATTATATCGGGTTTCTAATAATGACAATAATGTTGGCATTAATTATTAAAATTTGAGGCGGAAAAAATGTATTATAAAATTTTCTAGCCCTATGTATACAACAAGAAAAACCAATAATTTAGGTCTATACTGGATTATACACAAAAATAGAAGCATTATCTAAAAGTAATTTCGTGTAGCAGTCAGACTTTATAAACTTGATGTGAAACATAAATAAATAATACGTAATTCTGAATGCGTGAGGATTTGTGAGGAAATAATTTTAATTAGGCCTACTTAAATATGTAATTGTACAAAATAATATTATACATTAATGTTGGGCAACACAATGGAAATGTCACACGCGAGTTTTATTTGTATACGATACCCTTTTGTGGATCTGCTTAAGTACTGAAGATATTAATAATTTATTAATTGATGTATTATTATGTTTTATTGTTATTAACTATTAAAATAATTGATCAT
Organism: Sweltsa coloradensis; assembly: GCA_024449915.1. Taxonomy (NCBI): domain Eukaryota; kingdom Metazoa; phylum Arthropoda; class Insecta; order Plecoptera; family Chloroperlidae; genus Sweltsa; species Sweltsa coloradensis. The sequence continues at coordinate 120,661 of JAMZAV010000850.1, read as the reverse complement.
AGTTAATTTAAATATAACTAATAAGTAACATTCTTGGCTGTTAATTTGATTAGTTGACATTGGAAGATAGGCGTATTATACGTAGCTGGTAATATGATATTATTATTTTAATAAACAAATTCTTTGTAGAAATAGTTACAAACTGTGTGCTAGAAGTTAAAGTAGCAAATCAATAATTACCGGAACGTGCACCTAAAAAAATTACCTTCAAATCCACCTTAAATCAACTAAGTTTCAAGTCAATTTCCGTATAAATAAATTTATTGGTTGTCAGTCGTCGTACTAATTACTAAATTAGTATTGAGTGTAAGATACGGGAAGTCCAGTTTCAGCTTTTGTTATAATTATAATTATATTAATTCTAAATCGTATGTTTTATTTGTTATTTATATGCATTGTTAGATTGACAAACGTCTAAACATATATGGATTTACATACATGTTAGTACAATAATAGTACTTATACTTTATAACAAAATTAAAAAATCAGCGATATTTCGGACATTTTCATCCAACTTCTAATGGCAACAATTTAAACATGAAACTCCGCCTCCGAGCCTCCGTGCTCCGAGCATCACATCGACATACATCACAACAAACACTGCCATCTTGGTCTCATTATAGAAATACATAAAACTCCGTCTCCTAGTCAAGTTATTTAATAAAAACATGTATATTATATTTATATAAATTTATCCGTAATGAAGTTATAACATTTTCTAATAATAATATTTATATTCTATTTTAATTTACAATATCTTTAGCCATGCACATATACATTCATGCACTGCCTCCTAGATGCTACTCGTGACTCCTCGTTCCCTGCCTGTCCACGCCAAGGAGGTATACATTATTCATACCTCCTTGGTCCACGCAACAAGTTTTGATTGTTGTGCAGTTGTTCGCAATGAGCATTTAGCGCTAAGTTACCGAACCCAAGAGCTCTGTTTTGTTTTTGTTGTCAAATACGTTTTAATGTAATAAATAGATAAATTGGATTTATAGTCAACCCACTCAGTTATATAACTGATTTTAGTGGGGGACAGAAAATCCCAAAGCGACCAGGCCAACCCTGTAGGCCCGACGCAATCGACGAGTGAGCGATAACCAACCAAAGATCGATATTTTTTAATAGAAAATAATTAAACGAGGGAGCGAAGCGACCGAAGTGAATCTACATACAACTTAAACGGCGGTCATTCTGTAATCTGCGTGCGGTGTGTGTGTGTGGGGTGTGTGTACGTTAAAATTTAAAATCAGCCAAATCGCTGAACAGATTGCGCTGAAATTTAAACAGACATCCGGTACGAGTTTACTGAGAACTGCTAACAAAATCAGCTAGATCCATGCGATTTAAACCTACAAGAAATAATAAATTGAAAAATAGGCTGCCAATGTGTATAAATTATTTAACGACAATGCTGTTGATTTCGAAACAATATTTTATGTTTGTTATTTATACCTGGCAGTGAAATGCCGTGTCCAAGGTTTATCGAATGTTGCACGTCAATAAGGTACCTCCAAATTCCGCTCGTAGATTGAGTAAACCTTGCAATACTTTCACGTATTTCGTACTGTCTATGTTTCCATAATATTGTCACAGATGATGGACTACACTGCATTATAGGCATTTAAAAAACATATTTAATTATTTTTAAAGAGGCGAGATCTGGCGGTCGTCGTCGGGAACTTTCACCTTCCCTATGACTACCTCCCGTGAAAACCCCCCTTCCTCCCCTAACCCGTGGATGGTTCTGACCAGCATGGGTCTTCCCCCCCATATCCCCTAGGCTAGAGTGGTGCATTATGAGGGAGCCGTCCCACAGTGCCGCTTCCCGTAAGGCCATCAACCTTTTTTTTCCCCCTATGCCATCATTACTACCTGTCGATAAAGACCATGTTAACTTGTTGGCCTAAGGGGAATTGATTTATTCCCCTTAGGCCAACACCCTGCATTTCATTATCGAAAATACAAAGAAGGTTTGTTGGCGTTAGGGTAATTGATTTATTCCGTTAGGCCAACAGCGTATATGCATCGTTTACGGTAAGGAGCGGGGCGTTGTTGGCCTTGGGGTAATAGATTTATTCCCGTTAGGCCAACAGCGTATATGCATCGTTACGGTAAGGAGCGGGGTGCATATACGCTGTTGGCCTAACGGGAATAAATCAATTACCCCAACGCCAACAACACCCCGCTCCTTACCGTAAACGATGCATATACGCTGTTGGCCTAACGGGAATAAATCCAATTACCCTAACGCCAACAAAACCCTTTTTTGTATTTCGATAATGAAATGCAGGGTGTTGGCCAAAGGGGAATAAATCAATTCCCCTTAGGCCATCAACGCTTCCTGTAACATGGTCTTTATCGACAGGTAGAAATGATGGCATAGGGGAAAAAAAAAGGTTGATGGCCTTACGGGAAGCGGCCCCTGTGGGAAGACACCCATTAGGAGTAACCTAACGGTTGACGCATCCTTAGTCAAAAAAAAAAAAAAAAAACCCGACGACGACGACGACGACAACTCGGACGGTGACACAATATGCAGTAGAGTACGACCCCCCCCCCCACCCACCCCTGCCCTCGGTCCTTAGCATGCGCCCGGCCTGATTTCGTCACAGGCCACATGCCCTCCCCGGCCAAGCGTCGGCCTGGCCCCTTGCCTCTGACCACCTACCCCAATACCCACCCCTTGCGTGTGGCTGGTTCTGGCGACCTAACGGTTAGTCATAGATGGAGTGCGAAAAGAGAATGTTACCGGGTACTCAACACATGGCTCACTCACTCGTTTAACAACGACTTTGGCGTTTCCCTAGTTATAGCAATCAGTGGTATGGACAGTGCGAACACCCGCGGATCAACGCCAGAATCAAAAAGGCAATCTCAGTGTTTTATACAGACTTTCTATGATAATCTTATTATCTCATATAGATCAATATACAAGGTAAGTAGAATAATAATAATACATATTTCACTGATATATAAATAACGTTAATACAAAACATTAACAATTGCTGGACAGTTAATGTAGATACGGCATTCCGCATTATAGAATTTGAGTTCGTAGCCTAGGCGTACGTTACGGTACGTAAGTGCGTATGACTATGAGGCAATTTAAGAATTGTCACGCATAAGTAGTATCTAGGAGGCAGTGCATTCACCAACGAAAACGTTATCAACATAAAACACTTATTAAAGGACCAATCAAGGAATTTATCAACATTGCCTCGAATACAAATATTCGCAGACGAACTCCAATGTTGAATGTTTTTCATCCATTTGATTGTTTTTAGTACAACGATATTGATATTTTAAGGTAACAGCAAAAACGATCGAACCTTATTCATAGGATATTAACGCATTATGTCGCATTAAAATTTGAAGACAACATCGTTGAATAATGAAAAAGTAACTGTCTTGTTAAAAGCATTATATTATTTGCAAAGTTTGACGCATACGTTCTTTCTTTTACATTTCGGATAGGGATAGGCCTACGTATCAAGTTTTGCTCATGTTTCATTAATTAATAGCAATAAAATACGCAAAGAACGTGTATAAGAATAATAACTGGAGAATGATGTGTACTTGATTAAATCTATTTATTCGTGCAAAGTCTACAAATAAATGTGCGAACATTTGCGTTTATACTTAAAATAAAACATCTGACATCTGCTCGTTACTGGACAGAGAGGTTGAATATTAATGGCTCTACCATCAACAGCAGTGCCTCGCCTTTTCGCGCCCGGCAGTACACATTGATACATGCCCGTTACTCGGCAGTGCTTCTGACAGCAGTGCCTCGCCAGTACACGCCCTGCAGGACACATCAGTACATGCCCGTTACTCGGCTGTGCCGTTGACAGCAGTGCCTCGCCAGTACGCGCCCTGCAGGATACGTTGATACATGCCCGTTACCCGTCTGTACGGTTGACAGCAGTGCCTCGCCAGTACGCGCCCTGCAGGACACGTTGATACATGCCCGGTACCCGTCTGTACGGTTGACAGCAGTGCCTCGCCAGTACGCGCCCTGCAGGATACGTTGATACATGCCCGGTACCCGTCTGTACGGTTGACAGCAGTGCCTCGCCAGTACGCGCCCGGTATCGCACGTTGACACATGACCGTGAGTAGATTGTGATATTGGCAGCAGTACCTCGCCAGTACGCGCCCAGCAGGACAAAATGTTACATGCCCGTTACCCGGCACTCCGCCAGCACGAACAGTGCGTGCCCAGACCGTGCCCTGCACCACTGTGTTTGCTGGGCTAGTGACGCCACTGTTTCGAATGGGGATAAGACTGCATTATATTGGATCACCTTGTTAATTGCCTTGAACTTTATGCAACACGAGTCGTCGACTTCGTAATTATTGTTAGCTGGGTTTGCCACCGCAAGTGTTGTGCTGTGTCCATGTTCGCAAACCACATGGTTTTTGCGATATTAGAAGGAATTCACAAAGACGTGTTTTCTTTTTGTCCGTGCACCTTTATTATATGTGGTACGTAGCTGCACGTATTTTAAGCGTGTTTGTAACTTCGGAGTATGATAATTGATGCTTCAACCTCCTCACTCTCAGTCTCTCTCACTCGCAAGTCGCAGAGTAGCTGCTATTAGTTTCCGGGGTCAAATTAATTTAATTCCTGGTCTGGTGATGCATGTACATCAACATCACCATAATCTGTATGTCTCAACATGAACTAAGCAATTTTCTTTTTTAAATGTCCACTGAAGATACAAATCAGTTTGCCGGCCCCCTGAGTGACCCCCTTTAAGCGACTGTATGAGTAACAGGTTATTTGATCATTTGCAAAAGGTTGTTTGCCCATGACTGAGAAAACCCTGGCAAAATCTTCAGTCAAGACTCCCGAATGAGTTACTACTCAGCTAGGCTATGTAATTGATATGAAAGTTAGATGTCGTCGAAGTGGATAGCCATCCGCGGTAACTTATATATACGATTAGGGCGCTGGTCCGAAGCGTATTGCTCTACGAGGACGTGGGTTCGAATCCCGCATTGGGCATGAGTTTTATGTTATCGCCTTCATCGATCTATCACCACTCATCGTCTCGAATTGCATTAGTGCATTATTAGTGAGTGACATTACGATTTACGCAACAAAAATCATCATACTTGAAACTGAAATCACGGCTTTCTTTCGTGTGACCGTGACAACTTAGGCCTATATGAATAGGAAATAAATTATTTCTTTTGCAACTTGCATTTTTATAATTTTTTCTGGTCAGTCGAAGTTCTATTTTCAAGATCTCCTACTATCTGGGTGTGTACACTCAATCATGTGCTAAACCACGCCCACGCACGCATCAGTCGTAGTGTGTTATCTCCTGCGTGAGGGACATGGGACACGGCATGACGGGCTGTCACTATCACAGAGCGACTTCCGCGAGCCACTCGGTGCTATCACACACGGAAGACGGTGCAGAATGCGAGGCGAATGCACCAATAAAACAGAGGCAATCTGAAAGAGTCGGGAGTTGTCTGGAGCAACGGGCAAGGGTCGTAAGGTCCGATGTATTTCCGTCTTTGCTGGGGGAGAAAGAAAAGGGGTCGGTTCTAAACTTGCAGATGTTCAAATTGTTAACTTTGCCATATTTTATACCCAAACTTAATTGTATTTATTCCTTCCTTGTTTGTTAAAACAATTATGTGCTCTTCGGATAAAAAAGGATATAATATCGTCCATGCTTATGGATGTCCAGGAAGCGTCTCTTGACTAAGCAAAACCAGGGAATTATCTTCAGTCAGCATTTCCGGTGATGATATCAACCGACGACCTCCCGATTTAGATCACGATCTACTTATATCACTATTCTAGATCCAAACCTGCAGTCTTGGCACTTGAATTCGTGTGACGGAAAGTCGGAAAGTGATAAACCCTCATTACTATTCAATTCGGTCAACGTCTCCATTGCTTTGTCCCGAATCATGTCGGCCGGCTATGCATTCGATTCAATACCGATGCCAAGTAGTTCAATACACTACAGACAGAGACAAGTTTAGTTTTCACTGGCCTAGCTGTCAAGGAGGGCATATCTGTACGGAGGTGACGATGACCTCTCCCTCTCGTCGCTGACATAACCAAGAGAGTTCCGCACGTCCGCCTACCGGAGTCGGCGTCGCGCGCTACCGAGCCACGAGGAAGTCCTCTCAGCTCTGACCTTAGTCTTGTCTTGGAGGATGATTCCGACGAGCGATCTGGTCAGGAAGGGCAGCGGAAATCACAAACGTGAACGGTGAACATTGGTTTATTTGTGTATGGCAAAGGGACCTTGACTTTGACCCGCGTCCCTTGTACCAGTACGCCTATGCTGACTAGGCACAACCACAGGTGACACACTCGTTGCGTATCAACAGTGAGTTTGCCCTATGACGACCATACCCCAGTACTATGTACGCTCGACTCTTGTTTCGGGTGTCTGCAGTTCGATTACCAAATAGTTTTTTTATTCAAATCGGAAAGGACCCACCTTTTAGAACATCCTGAAATTCTAATCAAAAAAAGATGAATACAAAAATTTAGAACTTATTCCGGAAAAGGGTTAACTGCTTACTGTATAACTAGTAGATATTCACCCTGCATTTTCTATCTTTAGCCTTCTTGAGATGTGAACAATGGCGTCCACGTAGACTGCGTGAGTGCGTGAGATAGAGTGCGTGAAGTACAGCAGCTGTAGAGCCATTGTCTTCTTTGTATTCACCCAACGATGACTGGTCATGGTCGCGGAACCTGTGCGTTTGTCATTATAGTCTGCATGGTAATAATGAATAATGAGCAGGTAAGCTTACTCATTACTCATGACGGTTGTCTCAACAATCTTATTCAGTACGAGATGATTGCGGTCCAGGAAAACCTTGTCAGCCTCTCGCTTGATGTCTTTGTCTACTGATGCCACTTAAAACACGTTAAAATTGCGTAACGTGCCGAAAAATTAATTTGTTGTTCAAATCCACTTATGTAAACGTATTTCCATGTGTGTATTACATGATGATTCAACTCGTAGCTAGAAATGTGAGGAGCGTTTTGAAATCTCAAAATTTGCTCTTTTTGGCAATTCTTCCACTTTCAAAACAAAAACCATGTGTGCTTGCACTTTTGATGAATTGATGAACACAGTTGACAAGAAACGAGCCGCAGCGACCCATAAATAAATTTCAGTGAGGGACATTAAACCAAAGAAGAGACCAAGCCAACCCTGTAGGCCCCGACGCAATCGACGAGTGAGCAATAACCAACCAAAGATCGTTACTTTTAATAATAGGAAATATAGCAATCAGTTGTATGGACAGTGCGAACACCCGCGGATAAACGCCAGAATCAACAAGGCCGATTCAGAACACCTTTGAATTTATTAGGTGCCTCGTTACTACGACGGCTCCAAAGTCACCGTTTACAAATTCCTAACCCAAAAACTTTCGCCTATAGCGGGAATCGAACGCTGGACCTTCTGCATTGGAAGCAGAGACGCTATAACCATAACGAGCCAGTAGATGTCTTGTCCCCTGGCCTTAATTTTAATTTCTAATGAGTGTTGATGATCGATGAGATCATTAATTAATGAATATATTTACATTGATACACAAACTAGATGAGTCCCCACCCATCTCTAGCATTTATCACTCTGTGTATTGTGTATAGCGACTGCGACATGTCAAGTAGGCCTACCACCTGTAGTTCCCCCTCCTGCCTCCGACAAGAATGCAGCGTGTACCTGTTGTGTTGTGCTGTCCACACAGCACAGGTGTTGGCTCGCGCGCGTCCTTCAGCCCGTGACCTTCAGTGCGAGCCTCGGGACGTGGGTTCGAACCCCGCACGAACATAGAAACCACTCGCGCCCGCGGCTGTTCGAACCTAGGAGGATTTAGTATAATCCTCCTGGGTTCGAGCCGAGGTTCCCTGCAGTTTGATACCCGCCTCCGGCAGTCATAACTGGAAGGTTTTCCCCAAGCCATGTACCAGTGGCGTTACTTCAAATCAGGGGGCCCCTAGAAACCCTCCTTACCAACCAACCTTTGCACTCAATTTATGCAAAATGTGATATTTAGACATGCACCTAAAATTTATTTCGGCAAGCTTTCGTTTTGGCAAATGTCTTCTGAAGATTAGATCTTCCTCGTATTTCGTGTGTATTCTTTTATTTATGAACAATTCTCACTTTTTAAGAGGGAATAGGGTCGTTTCATGAGAAATCAACCAAAATTACATAATTTATTTTTGCAACTTTTGATTTTAATGAAATTTGGGACAGTCATTCATACCATAGTACGTATCAACTGTGATTTGTTTTATATTATGGGGCGGTCGGTTAAGTATTTATGAGGGGTACATATTTGACCCTTTGGTGACCTTTCATGAAAATCAAAGATGGTCGAAAAAATGTGTTGATTGATTCCATATGGAACGACCCAATAGGACGCAGTTGGCACATAGCTATTCGCTCGGCCGGTAAGAATCTGACATATCTGAAACTTTACATATTTGTCAATAAAGCATACGTGGACCGCCCTACAGATGTAGATTTTCAATATTTCCAGCCAGGATCAATCCACGAACGTGGTCAATTTTAGACTTTTTAAGAAAATCCAAAAACCTGAAAATCAATTTAATTTGTTTAAATTATTTAAAAATAGTTTATTGAAAATAGTTACTGCAGAGCCCTATGTTTCCGCTACCTTGACAACTACCCAAAATTGTAAACAGCTGTAATGTCAGTCGGCCAAGCAAACAGGAATTTTCTTAAAATATATGTATGACCGTATAATTGTCATCTTATCGCAGCAATTACACGTCATATAAAATTACATTTTTTTTAAAAATTTAGTTTTGAGTAATGGAGTTTTTTAGATCAGATTTATCGCTAGCGAAATTGCAATTTCCGTTCTGTGTTTTCTTTCGGTTGAACAAAACGTAAACAGCCTTAGGCATTGCTTTCACTAACGGTAATTTCCCCCTTGCTCTTAATAGTAATAATCTGTGATTATAGTGTAAGTAATGAGTATGACTGCATTGACGTACAACGTTACGTCTAGTCTGTACGTACTCTTGGTGGTGAATAATGTAGGCCTAAGCATAATACTTGTTATAGTGCGTAGCACAATTGGGTTTTGATGACTGGTATACTGGAACACCTTTTAGTTAAATCCCAGTATTTGGAAAACCTCTAGAAAACTTGTTGTCAAGAGTGTAGTGATCAAACTCCCTCCCTTATTTCATTTCGTGAGATCATAATTCTGACCTAGGTTGACATCTTGTAGGTGTTGTATTGTCTTCAGTCCTCAATTGTGTATGTATGTATGGCATTGTTTGATGCCAATGTGCGTTCATACTTCATAAACTCGGAAGTCGAAACTGTCTACATTTTTCCTTCAATCAAGATGTTTTGTGCATATTCGAGTACGAAAGTACTGCACCCAAGCCTCTTCCTTATTCTGAACTTCCACCAATAGTAGCAGTTTTGGCGCACACCTGTTATTAATTAAATATAGTCAATTGTGCTTATACGTACAGGACACTTTGATTTATTTTGAATAGTTTTGAAGCCTTCACTCATATAATGAGATGTTACCCATGCATGTAATAATTCCAGAGGCTGAGTTCGATTCTGGCCACCTGCAATCCTGACTGAAGGCCAGAGGTTTTCCTCAGCCCCAACTGTCCTCCCACTCTGCTTGTAGCCACAGGGCTAGTCTCCTGAAGAGAGGCAACTTGTTTCCGATGGTGGAAAATAAACATATATGTGGGCCTACCCATCTCAATGCAACACAAGTTCTTGGCATTCACAGTCATACTGCAAACATCTTGTTTGACCAAAGATGCTTGTGAGAAGTGTACAATTACCAAGTATTATGTGTTTGTTCATTGTTACACGAGCGACACATTAGACATAACGAAATCTCACTTGTAGATAAAACTCAACATTTAGTTCTGCATCCTCCACTTTGTGTTTCACCGTATGTACAAATATCCTAGAGGTAAGTGACTAATTACTCTTGTTATCTCCCATTGTTTCCGTCATTGTAAGAACAAGTTTTACAGCCCAGACAACCATTGAAACCAAGAAAGCATAGCACTGTGCTGACTAGAATGTTCACACTTTTCCAAACAAGTGTGATTCTTAAATGTGATACTGCCACTACCACTACCACATGACAATAGCTTCAAGAAAACCCATCGGGTTGCTCGGCAATACACTTTTTAGAAATCATCCCAAATACAAATGCAATGGTAGATAATAGTGGCGAGATTTTGCCTTTGTCTGGAGAACAGAACATGAAACACATGCATATGACAGGTTTCAACAAACAAGGCATTAATAAATACATAAAAATATGTTTAATGCCTTACGTTTATTAAATGTAAATAAAAAAATATTTATTATCAGTAACACTAGGTTATCTGGTAAGCCTATAATTAGATAAGTACCCATATTAAAATTTTATCTTCTCACTTTTAATGTGTGGAGTGATTCAACAACTTTCATTTTAGTGTTCAACAATGTGTTTGATGTGTTCTATAAAGTGTCATCATATTTTGTGTTTTTTTAATCATTTTCATTTTTTAATTAACGACAACATTCCATTGTTGAGTCTTATGTCATGTTTTGCTGTTTGTCACTGTTTAAACTTATTGTCCGTGAAGTCCTGTCTAATAGTATCTGACCTTGAATGTACATAGAACATATGTATGTGGTCAGCCGGTCATCAGTAAATTATATGTGACATGTTTATAAAACTGCTTGGCAGTGTGTTATTGACACAGTATTTGCCTGTAAGTAGTTGACTAGTAAAGTTACATTAAAAATATCTTTGAATATATATACCAATATACTCCAGCCAATTGGCATTCTATCAATATAACCTAACAAAATAATATTAATAGAAAGCGTAAGAGATACAAAATGTGAGTTTTACAAAGCCACACCTATACAGAGAGGGCATCATTCCCCTTACTGGCTAGGGGTACTTTGATTTGCTGTCACCCTATGAGATGATTGAATTTCAGGTTGGTTAAATTTTTTTTAGCAATTTAGTGGAGTGGTAGGGCTGAGCACTGGAAACATGGCATGAATAGTCTTTAGTGAAGCAGACGTGCACACTATTGTTTGTTTTGTTTTTACATTATGCAGAGAACTCTACACATATTTGCAAATGTGCTAAGAATATAAATGAAGCTATTTAAACAGCGCCAAGCAATACATTCTGTTTGTTTTATGTCATCTGGATCTTAGCCAAGAAGGATGTAGACTTGAAGTAAATATCTAAACATCCAGGTTGTTGGGGTTTTTTAACAGTCGAAGATTATTATTATATATCAGGTGAAATGGTGAGTGAGTGAGTGAGTAGCAGTCGAGTACTAATGCTAGTTGCTGGTAGCTATCTCTAGGGTGCGGTAATACCCAAAATAGAAAGCAAAGCTTGTGTTCCACGCTTGTTCCAGCTTTCATTAATGGTGGAGATACCGTGTAAAAGAATACTCAAACGTTCAGATGGGCTCCAATGGATTTTCTTGTTTCAAATCCCACCTAAAACATGGGTTTTCCTCATCTATCACCATTCACCACTCATCTCACTTATATCTCAGTTAGTTCTGATGATCCCTGCTGATCAAGTGTCAATAAGTGATGATACGTAATAAGTAATATGCGGTAATATTTATATTATTCTTTGTATGTTACAGCTTGGCTTACTGTTCACTGTAATAAGAAAGTTAACTGTGTTTTTTTTTATTGTTGTAGTACTTGTCTTGTGACAAAATTTATAGTAAATAACGGAAGATATTATTATTTTATCACTTTGTGGTTTGTTGTATTTTATGGTCAATATGTGACTGTGAGCCAACTTTTCAAAGTGACTTGGTAGAAAAGAAATGTAGGAAATGAGATGCCGTATGTTCTAACATTTGTATTGTTATTTCCAGTTTGGTCTCCGGCAGCTGGATCTGTCTCTCCTGGCCCAACTGTGGTCTCTGAACGAGTCGATCCAAGAGTTCCGTCAACTCCTCCAGGAGCAAGACACTCTCTCTCCCCCGTCACCCTCCTCGGCTGACGACGGGGACGACTTCTACCACTACCTCACGTCTGTGCCCGAGCAGTACTGCCTCTCAACCAGCTCGTCTCAGTCGAGCATAGAGTTCGGCAACGTATGAGGGCCCAGGCGAGAGAAACGGAGGAAGTAGGCTCTTCAAGTACATTTTGTTTTATTTGTTTCGAGTAAAACAAAACAGAGGATGAATCATCCGGTGAAAACTTAATAGCTACCTTCGTTATTTCCACAATCATGCAGTATTATACATTTGGTAAGCATTACTAAAGCTTTGTGAAATTTTTTTGTTGAAGGATTGGCCACAGGTTTTAGATATATTAAGGTTTAACCCGACTGGATAGTAGTAAATTGTCAAATTATATATCCAATAAGTTATGCTAAGTTTTTTCTTAGGGGGTATAGGGTACTTTGAATTTACTTGTTTTTATAGCCATGTGAAAGTTTTGATATTGAGCAACTTGATTTATCACACTCTCTGATAGTGAAATAAGTTCTCATTTTTTAAATGGGATTGGTATTGTGCAGCATATCACTTACACTATGAAATTGTTATACCATATATCTATGTCACACACACAAACAACAGTTACAGAGGCATGCGATAATACAGGTTACAATACGATACGCACATTTGTGCGTAGTAGCTCCTGGCTATGTGTGGATTGCGCATGTTGTTAACCTTAGAATGCATGTTAAAATATTAGAAAATTATTTGCACGAATGGGTTTCTTCTACTTTTGTAAAAAGGTTAGTATTACATTTGCACTTGAAGCAGACAAGAAGCTAAAAGTTGAAGTAGGGCCTACTACCTAACTACTGACATGGCCTAATTGATTTTAAATTCTTTTATCTGGTTTATCTGGTACCCCTTTCAGGAATGGGTTATAAGCAAACAAAAGTGTATGGTGTTAATATTTGGTAGAACTTAGCAGATGCTGTGACTGGCACACATTTCTAAAATTAAATATCTACTTGGCAGCGTAGCCATACTGGCACAACTAGATTTCATTGTAAATGTTCAATAATTTAGGTGTGGTAAATGCCTTTGTTTACCATTTTTATGCACAATTTGTTGACAGTGTATAAGAGAAAATACATCAATCTGTAGGCCTATTCTATTTTTAGTAGCAATAATTGTGTAGCATCTCTAACTAATAGAGAGACAAAGATGTTTGCTGTAAAAACTTCAAATTTTTATTAGTCAAAAGTAATGCATTTGTGATACAAACTTTCTTGAATTTTGTATGTGGTGGTCATTGTTAAGTTGTAAATAACAAATGTAATTTTCTTAAATTTCTTTTAGTCCCTGGATTAAGAAAGTGGGTCTAGGCTAAAATGAAATACTATATTTTATTTTAATTTATTCCTCTCCTAGACAAATCACCAGTTCTTCTAGGTTTAGACAATGTCTTCCCTAGATACAACGCAAGGTGTCATTTGTTAATTTGCAAAATTTGTCGATGGACCCAATCATTAATATTTTGTATAGTAGTTAGCGCATTCACCACCTATATATTTTCAATACTTCTTTAAATTTTACTCATCCTTTTGGAACATATCCTATCTATTTGGAAATGAAGTATCAAACCAATACAATCATGTTTACATGTTTTATTGAATATTTTTACATTGATACAATGTATTAGTCTTATGCATTTTATATTTGTTGATATTCATTATTTTTTGTGTGCACTTATTTTGGGTTATTGAAACCCAAAGAATTCCAAATGTTTATATTTTATTTGTAACCTGTTGGTTTTTGTTCGTTGGTAATTTATTGTCGACACCTCTACCTGCAAAGTCTCTTGAGAATGTTTCAAACGATAACGATAAGGTTGGAAATGTTACAACTATTTTAAATTTCATAATGATTTTTGACTATTTTATGTTTAAAGGTCTTAACTTATTATTAATTTTTATTTAGGTTAAAGAACTACCATAGTTTTCAGTGCAAAACTTTTAACAATTTTGTTTAAACATTGTAAAAGTTCGAGCAATTTACAATTATTTAGCTCTTGCGTGTGCATGTAAAGAGTGCCCAAAGGCTGGATCAGGAGAATTATGGTACGAACAGCTTACCTGAGTGGAGTAGGTAGGTTGTGATAGAAAAACACATAGTACTTACTCAAAGACGAACAGTGAACATAAACACAGAAACAACACCTAGTAAAACGTTTCCACTACATGTTTTTCTATTGCAGCCTACCTACTCCACCTCAGGTAAGATATTGGTGCCCTTTCTCTTAATCACTCTCCTCATTATTTAGCTCTTGGTAGATATAATTATGTCTAAAGTCAATCTAAATGTGTTGTTAGATTGTGAATTCCTATTATTCGGTGCAAAATGCTCCTCTAAGGGAAAAAAGTAAGAGCATAATTTGTAGGGAATGCTCAAAAGCTTGCCCTTATTATAGGGTGAGGTTTATATTATTTATTACAATCTTTCAGTAGGATTGTTGTCGCAGGAATCAAAATCACAAACTCCGAATCAGAGTTGTACGGGCTACCTACTTATGTTATTTTAGTATATGTATGATTTAAAGTTTTTTATGGAGTTTGTAAGCTGACAAATATTATTATATTTGCCATGTTAATATTGTGTAGTATGATGTAATTGTTAATAGTGAATCATGCTACAAATAATCATTCTATTATTTAGGTCTCTGGGCTATGATTATTAATTGATAAATGCTTGGCTATGATTTATGAATGTCAAGAACTGGTTTGAAAAATATTTCTAATTTTGTTTCTCCGCCTGTGGTGTTAACATTGTGTTCAGTGGAGCCGTCATCAAAACGAATGTTTTTGGTTATTCAGGCTCCACTGGTAGTACGCATGAACCTCTCAACTACTGTATTTACCTGATTGCAAGCATAAACTTTTTGACACATTTTGCAGTTCAAAAAGCCACGTCAACAACAACATATTTGTTTTTTTATTATCCTCTGTTTGGATTCCGTTTATGGATATTTACATGCTATGCTTCTTTGTTTGTTTGTGTGTTTCGGCTTGCATTCGGTGTCAGCATGCCATTGAGAAAATGCACAGTTACAAATAATATTTGATATCAACTTAGTGTTGCAAGAGCCTACTACTAATGTTACCTAGTGCTGTTACTAAACAAATTTGTGATGATACTGAGGATTAACAATGTACAGTATATCACATAATTATTCTATGGCAATACAGATGTTGAGAATAATGTTAAACGATTATTTATGTGTTTCAGAGATTAACGTCGGGTATCGTACTTGACTATGTAGATGACAGTCAAAAGTCACATGCACTTTTATCATTTTAAAAATAAAGTGTATTCTTCTTTAAACATTTCACATATCTGATAGGTTAGTGATAATAAATATTTGAATGATTGTACTATACTGTGATACAGCACATATTTGAATTGTTTATTTCCATAGTTGGCAGTTGGGCCATCCTGCCAAGTGACTACTGGCCAACTTTCAGATTACACAATACATCGAACATATATTCCGATAGGCCTACATCATTTCAGCAGTAGCCTTAGAAAAAAACATAAAAGTTATTAAACTATGAATATGATATATATACATGTATTATATCTTCGTGGGATCTTCAGGGCAGGGTGAGGGGGATCAGAAAGACTCGACTTTTAGAATTTATTTGGAAGACAATTGTTGTAAATAATTATATACACTATACATTATGAATTGTTCTTTGAACTATAACGTGAGTCAATACATGTACCAACACGCAACACCACTGTGGGCCACACCTCTTGTCTGAGTTTGTTCTTGGTTTGGAGGCGGGTTCCATAAAGTATTGGTTAATGTTTTGTAGGCAGCCAGGAGGAGTCATTAAGTTTACGGCCTAAACACGCGGGATTGCTATGACCTCGCTGCCCTGCAGCTCCACTTTTCTCTGACGATCACTCGCGGTATGCGCGTATGCGCTCATCGCTTGCATTCAAGTCAACTCGGACTCGTATGTTTTGGCCAGGGGTTTTGTGGTGTAAGGAGATCTATACCTTTAATATGTACTTTTATTTGGAGTGAAAATGGGCCTCTTCTTGAAGTGATTGGTGTCTTATTATATTATTAATTTTTATACACCCTAACTATGTTGGTTAATCACACACCGTGTATTTGCTACTGAGTATAGGAAGCACCAGCAACAGCTAATTGATACAGTGATCATGTTTTTTATACTCAATTTTATGTACTGTTTCTGTTCTTGCTTATCAATGGGCTTTGCACGCAAAGCTTTTTGCTAGTCACACCACCATAGTACCGGCCCTAACGGCTATGATTATGAGTCGTCAACATAGTAGGGCGTGACTGAATGACTCACTCCCCGTAGTTCTTTGAGCACGGCAGCATGGATTATCCAGACTTTGCTTGTAATAATGTGGCACTACGAGTGTGAGAAAATGGCAGTGCAAAGCCCAATTGATCATTTTATTCAAGAGCAAAAAGTATTTGTTAAAATTATGTTGAAATGCTCTCTTTTCAAAAGCAAACATTCCTAATTTGGTGTAGCAACTTAACCCTTGGTATATGAATGAGGACACTAGCTGGTTATTGTTGTTTGAGGCCTGATGTATAACATCTCAACTTCACAATGAGCAGAAGTTGTGACAAAAGTGTCCATGATTAAACTTGAACTATGTAGAAGAATTATATTATGTTAGTAAAAATCTACTTTCTCAAGTAGGCTAAGACGGTGCTACCTGTTCAGTCACTTGACATGAATTTTGTTCATTCACTTATCATCACTTAGCAACAAGAATGCTATACTGTAAACTAGGGATGCACATGATAATTATAATTGATATTCAATAGTACCAATTTTGATAATTGACAATAGAAATATTATTGAATTGCACGTTTCTGAAAAAACTTGTCCAAAACACGTCATCACCCGGTAACAGAATTCTCGAGCTTTATGGCTATGTTCAAGCCATGCTTCCGCTTTGTATTCATTGTTTCTGCCATCATTATTGTGCGATTATGCAGTCACTCTTTTGATTATCGACACATTTTATTTCACCTCTGACCATCCTTACTGTGAACCAAACCAACCCTATTGTAACCATTTTAACATAATGAATCACGACGTAAACTCGGGAAAGCACACAATCCGAAATAATATGGTAGCTTGAGACTGGCATACTGTATACAGAGAGTTGAGAAAGCTCTGGGATGTCTTCCAGTATTATACAACACCAAATTGATTATCACTTGTGAATAGAATGGGCTTTAATTCTATTAAAGGCAAAAAAGTATTTCCCAGCTTAACATAGTTCATTCAAGCCAAACTGCTCAGTGAAAGCTCGGGTAGTACTAAACGTCATTGAGAAAGCTTACGAAATATTGGTGAAATATGTCGAGTGTATGAAAGATGCTGATTAAAATTAATAAAATATGTTCATATAAATGTAATTAGGTACATACTTGTATAGAAATTTATTGTAATTCCTTAAAAGATGTGTTACTTAGAATGATGCCGTATCTTTATTGAAATTCCTCCCTTCTGATATATCTCCTTGAAGTTTGAACTACTATTTTAATGTACTGTTCAGTGTTCAAATTACTTCTCACTGATAGCTAATCTTAGTATGTAATCTACATTCTACTGCACCATACAATGTTTCACTTTGTTTGCTTTTCACAACCAGTATTTTAATATTTCTCAGATTAGTATTAGATATCTATCATTTCCGTAGTTTTGTTTTCCAAACACAATACTAATGTAACTTAGTCATATTTTCATGGGCTTGGGAAAATACTAACAGCACCACATCATAATTTTCAACTTGTGTAGTGTTCAACTTAATACATTCATTAATAATTCTTTAATTTGTCATGTTAATTGCTTTTCCAGCTGTTCTTTTCAGTGCACACAACTGCCAAGATTGTTTAGAGAGAAGCGCTGCCCCGTGTGAATCAGTATACTGTCCGTCCATGTGAGCATGTGTCACGGAATGTTTTAGTGGGTTTAGGAGTCTGGGCTTCTCCCTCGAGAGGAATTACGTTGCCCGGCACCGCCACCTACAAGGAAATTTGAAAACTAGGTTAAACCTAGAAAGATAAGCATTGCATTGTTCTATTTCTTATCCCTTCCCAAGCTAAATTGTGTATGTACCACAACACTAGGAATTTTCATACGAGGGAATAAACATAGGCCTCTGGCAAGTGAACTAACAAACACTTGCACATCAAGCTTGTGATGGTTTAATCTTATTGGCACATCACTGTTATTAACATAACCTTTAAGTAATAACCTATTATAAAATAAAAATACACTAATTATGAATTCTCTGAAGAAAATTATGTTCTTGCAGATAACGCGGGGCCCAAAGCAATTCTTTTCTTCAAAATCTAGTTTAGGATCAACCATAATGATAACTTGTAAATTGTAAATACATTGAGGCACTGAGCAATATTATGTTCAGGCCTCGCTTCATATTACCCGAAGTGATTGGTCTACGCCCTGACAATTGGAAAAGATAACCGAATATCTAAAAAGCATGCTAGTAATCGCGTTTGTCTTTGTTATAATAATATTGTCTGTATGACTGCTCTCGTAACTGATATTAAAGTTTGATGTTGAACCATACCGTACCGGTATCGTAAAACTCTGGTATCTTGCCTGTTGCCTTTAATGTTCTCTTCCGCAACAATTAAGTGACCGTCATCTAGATGTATTGCTCCTCTTGGCTTAGGATTATTGGGGCAGACTGTGTACCGAGTCTCTTTCCACTCCTGCAATACGGATGTGATGAGCCCCTTGACCATTTACATATATACCTTGTGTTTGAGACCAGTTAACTTTTTATTAAATGTTCAACAAATTAACTCCAGGTTGTAGATAGAATTCCAATCGACTGGTTGGGTGGGATCCAACAGCTTGCCTTTAAAACGTGATGGAAGCTGACGAATGACAACCTAAATACATATTGTGCCCTAGATTTGAGAGAATAATATGAAAACATAGACAAGGCACATTCCGTCTTGAAATGATGTGCATATTTGCATCCATTTATTGGTTTAGGAGGTATGGTCATTTAATTTGAGGGCTATGTTGATAGTTAATTCATCCAAGTTTTCATTTTGACGCCATCATAATAATATGTAGCATGTATTTTAATTTGGGGTTTGTTATTATGTCTATAGAGTGTGATTCAGGTTGGCTGTTTGCAAGTGACTAGTAATAGCCAACATAATTTCACGTTTTTCTGACCCTCCCGAAAAAATTTAATTATTTGACGTGTATTTTATAGAGGGCTGTCTCTGGATTTAAAAAAAAAACATCCATTGATTTCTCTCCCAACAGCTTATAAGGGAGAGAGAGTGTGTTTTGAAAAATCTCGTGCATTAGTGTTTATTCAGTTTAATATCAATTACGGGACATATTTGATTACTTTAGGTATGTTTATGTTCGTTAATGATCCATTATTAGATATTAATTGGAAAATTATTTATTAACTGCAAATTGCAAAAGTCCATTTTTGACTGGACAAATTTGATAATGATTTCTGTTGCTTAACGTCTCGTATTGATGCTCTAAGGCTATTCGAGACGATGGACGATCACAAAAACGGGATTCGAACCCACGTCCTCGTAGAGCTATACGTTTCGGCCCAGCGCTGTAATCGTATGTGCCACTGGTAAATACGAAGTTGGTTGTTGTCAAGGGAACGCATCGTCTTGATTTAGATCCAGATAATAAGTGTGGTAGCAGGATCCGAACCTGCGACCTCTTGTCGCACCACTATATTCAAACTTGTTACCTGTGAGCCACCGACACCGTAGCATTCTCCACAAATCAACATGACATCACGTGACATTGTACACATAAGATTGTTTTCAATTGAAATTTAAAATAAAATAATTCATATCGATGTTAAATTATAATCTATTAAATTGTGAATATTCTACTTTTAAAACCGATAGTTGATGGACGCACATGGCACGAATGACGGCATTTCAAGCCAATCAAAAGCCTCGCCTCACATCACGTGATAGGCTCCTACGTGAGCTTGCCCTTGCTCAATGCATCACGTCACTCATCGTCATTATCCAGACAGACTCCAAGCCGACCGGTCTACATTCCACAGCAGTCCACACCAAGGTAAGAACACTGCTGCAGTGCTGCTTGCATTGCATTACATTGTGTAGCTAGCTATGCCTCTATACCATCCTCTAGAATACCATTATTAGTTCATTATTGTTAAAGTTCTTTACTCTTGTCATAGAATATGAATTTTCATATTTTGTAATTATTGTCCGTTTTGCTATCAAAATGCCTTTACTCAATGCAATGATTCACCCGCAGCTCAGATGAACTTGAACCCTACTTCGTCTATTATCATGTACGCCTTACTTTAGCTTTGCTTTATTCGTAATTAGGCGTTCTTAAATGTTCTAAACACGTCTAAATTTTAATTTAAAACTGATATTCAACTGTTATATGTAACCTGGTACGGCTTACTGAAAGGAAACTAGGTAATACCGTACTTGCAGTGCATGCCGGTAATGGGCTCGTGCTAGCACGGTGCCATTTTTAAGTTACTGTTGAGATAGCTGATTATTTATATATGAATTACCGCCTGTTCTGCACTAATGTTGGCTCGAACGTTAAGCGCGCAACTGATTCGCGAGGTCACGGGTTCGAATCCCGTCGTTACGTCGTAAGGTTTTTCCCAGGTTTTCCTCAGTCGCTAATGCGAATGCAAGGAATTGAATCAGCCCTCGGACATCCCTTCACAATTGTTCCGTCCTCAACCTAGTTCAGTACTTCAACGACAGCCCAAACATTGTATAGATAGGTACCCTAAAACAAGTTTCATTCCCTCGGAAAAATTTTATATTAAATAGTAGTGGGCTACCTGCTAGAACTACCGGTACATTCCTTATGTTTCATTCGCGATGTTCGTCCGATCCAATGACATTGACGTGATGTATACGTCAAGGTCACTCATAATTTACAGATTGCTACACTTATTTCAGTTCTCCTGGCAATGTATCCACTCGACACGTCACTGCCTGTGCCTGTGAGGGGAGGGATGACTGATGTTCTTCAAACATGTTCTACAACTACTAGCCAAGCCCAGGTGGCAAGCTTCTTGGTAAGCGCACTTGAATGAACTATACCCAACAATTTATAAAATAATTAACTTATTAATCACCCCCCCCCCCCCCCCCAACAGGAACTTGTAGTGCACAAGGTTACAGATTCGATTCTGAGCTGCTGATTGATGTTGATTTTAACTTGGTTAGTTTGTAGCACCAAATGAAGATAGTCTACTGAATTTTACATTTATATTTCACAACCTTTGGACAAGCTGTGCTATGTATACAAGATCAAACGGGAATAAAAAAATATACCCCATTGATTTAAATATTAGCACTGCTTCATAACATCCACCATAAAAATCATCAGTAGGTATAGTATCTGAGGATATAATAAAATGGCAAATGGCATAGTTAATATTTATAATAAACAACTCTAGTACCTACATCGAGCTAATTCTTGTATGGTTTATTTCCATCCACTACAACCACCACCGACAACCAGAGAAGCCGCTATGTGAAGTCGCCCCTCGTGTCAGCCGAGCGCCAACAACTCTGCGATCAGTGGAAAAGCCACGCTCGACATTGAAATCATTGGTGAGTAAACTGTTCTCCAATCCAAATTAAAACTATACTCTGCGCTGCGCTGGTGGATTTCTGATTTCTGAACGTGAATATGATACAATGGAACTCGGACGGGACTAATGTTGTGATTATGTCAGTTTATCGTCTGCGCCATGGGAAAACGGCCGAACCACTACAGTACCGATTGTGATCCGTTACGATTCAAAGTACCGGGACAAGAAATAATAATTTTAAATTTAATTTTAAAAGGCTGAATGCGTAATTTAATTTAACGACAATGGCGGGTGCTAGTGCGGAATACTAGGTCTGCTCTTGACTGACTCCCTCCGTCCGTGTGCCAGAAATGTATATATATATGGAGATGGTGTTCCCTTCAATAGCATTGTGTGGCTCGTTGGTCTTGTGGTAAGCATCTCTGCTTCCAATGTAGAAGGTCCAGGGTTCGATTCCCGCTAAAGTCAGAAGTTTTTCAACTTCTGATTTGCACTTAGTCTTTCAGTTCTTGTCTTGGGAATTTGTAAACGGTGACTTTGCAGCCGTCTTAGCAACGTGGCACATAACTAGGAAAACGCTTAAGTTCCGCCGCGTTGTTAGATGAGCGTAATTGGTGCATTGAGCTGCCATGTGTTATGCGGATTTTCTGTTGTTCTGTGAAAAAATCATTCCTAAGTTGAAGATTTTTTTAAAATTAAATTAAATTAAATAAAAAATTAACTTAAATTTTAAATTTTTTAAATTAATCGTAATTTTAAAAAAAGGAAAAAATCGTAATATTGAAATTTTCATAAGAAATAATTATTCGATTGCGCACAAATTTTACACGAATATATTAATTCATAAAATTAAGGTTCTGTGAAAAAATCATTACAATAGGATAAAGCATGTAGGTGTTATAAGTCAAAGAATTGTTTAAAAAAAGCAAAAACTCGTAAAATTTTGTTTTTCATGAGAAATAATTTTTCGATTGCGTTCAAATTTCACACGAATATCTTAATTCATGGACTTAAGGTTCTGTGAAAAAATCATAAAAATCGGATAAAGCATGTAGGTGTTATTATAAGTCGAAGAAATTTTTTAAAAATCGTAAAAAATCGTAAAATTGCGATTTTCATGAGAAATAACTTTCCGATTGCGCTCAAAAACGTGGCAGTTCTAAGTTCAGAGATTTCGAAGGCCTCCATAAAATTTCATCGCAATTGGAATATCGGTTTAGCCGGAATCGTGTTAACAAACAGACAAAAATACAAAAAAAGAAAAAAAAACATTCCGGATTTTTTTCTCCAGTGTAGTGAAATGGAATTTTCGCTTCGCTCATCCAATAAATTTAAAGTTGTTCTGAATCGGCCTTGTTGATTCTGGCGTTGATCCGCGGGTGTTCGCACTGTTCATACCACTGATAGCTATATTTTCTATTAAAAATATGATCTGGTTGGTTTCGCCCGCGTTTGCGTCAGCTTTCAGGGTGGCAGGCCCACTGAAAATCAGTTATGACTTGAGTGGGTAGACTCTAAATACAAATTTTATTTATTTATTTGTTTGTTACTTTATTAGATTGAAAGACCACTTTTTTTGTGTGGGGTAATTCAGATTTCAGATTGGCTGTTTGATTTCAGTATTTCTACTGAATTCAGGAATTTGAATTGCACTTGAGCTTATAAGACATAGGAGGTAATACTAATTACTAATTACTATTTGATTGTTATTACGTGATGAAAGATATTTAGCGCTAGTCATTGTTTTCCAGGAATATTTCTCATTAGTCATTATGAATTGCATTATACATACGTTTTTGAATATTCTCATGGTTTAACTTGAAATCTTATTCTTATTTCAAAGTGGCTTTTTATATCGTAAGGAACTAGGATAGGCCCTACTATAACTAGTTAGATCTGATCTGATGTGGTTAATTTATTGTATTATTTTATTTTTTCCAGTTTGTGTATGTAACCGAAGCACCGCCCACTGAACCATTATGCTCTACCCACCTGAGCTATGGTGGTTGACTCTTCGTACAACCAGCTTACCTGGAGGTGTACGCCACAAGTTGTTTTCAACTGTATCGATTTACATTCACAAAAGTGAGTTTCAATACTGGACTTGATTGACAATTGTTATTTGTAACATGTTCATTGATAGTGGGCTTGTTATTTTTTTTAAATATTCTTAAAATAATTGTGTCAATGCTTTGTGTAAGCCTAGCTTTATTTATTCTCCTTATCAGTTTATATTGTCATCATGATTAATTACGTATACCTAAGTTTGTTGAAGAGTATTGGCACTAAGCATTTAAGTTAAGAGGAGTCGCTGTGGCGGAGACGAGTTTAGGCTGAGCTCCCTTTTATTTTCGGGTAAACTGTTTATAACACCGCTATAAAATTTTACACTAAAGTAAATAAAGAATAAATCTATGGTATCCAGTACGCGTATTCCTAAATTTATTCATTGATTTTGAATTTTGAATTAGTGAAATCACTAAAATGTTCTCAATTTTGGTCAACTTCGGGACTTTACCTATTCCAAGTGTACAGATATTTTTAACTCAAATTTGCACTGGATATCAACATTTAAATCAATGTGAACGCGCAGGTTAATTTGGTTATAACGTAAGATAAACGGTTTGGTAGGAATTTCCAGAATTGGAATCCCATGTTTTGGATTTCCCATTTTTTACGTTTTGGACTTATGTCTCACAATTGATCTTTATGGCTTATTTTTTTGACACCAAGTTTGGATATCAATATAAAAGTACTGTACTTCATTAGTATTCATGCAAAATTTGGAAATGATATTAGTCATATTACCAACCGTTCAGCAGAAATCATCAACATCTGGGTGCGCGCATTTGATTTGGGCCAAGCTCAGCATCTGCTCTTAATAATAAATACGTAAATAATTTAACTTGTACTTGACAGAGAGTTGTCCTTGTGTCAAATTCTGATCTTAATGTTATGGTCCCCAAAGCTTTCAAACTCATTCTTTGATTTCAAAGCAGCTTTAGATAATGCATTGTAATGTTAGATCTTGCTACAAATCTTATTTTTGTTTTATCTTGTTATTTTCAGACCCAGTTGTTTGCTGCCGTGGGACTGCCCAGCGAACCTGTCATCTCTGCCCACCTGAAACGATCTCCCCAACACGACCACCAGCTCAGTATCTGCCCCGGTAAGTTAACTTGAGTGTGAACAGTACAGTGTACTTGTAATAGTTTTACTCCCCACTTCCCCAAGTAAGGCGACTGTGAAGGTCATGGATTTATATACAGCAGTTTCCTGCTCACTAAACCTATTAGAAACATCTAGGGTTGCCAACCGTCCGGAATTTCTCCGGACAGTCCTGATTTTGATGCCTTTGTCCGGAAAGAGGAATTGCCTCATTCCGGACGGCACTTTGTCCGGAATTTGTGAAAAAGTCATATTTGTACTACATTTTATTGAATTTTAGAGTATTGCAGTGAATTAGTGTTTTTTCTCTCTAAAGTTGGTACATCAGTTGGTTTGGTAATTTGGAATAAAAGTAAGTTTCTTTCATGTAGCCGCCTTTCCGTAGTCCTACTCCTAGCTAGTCGTGCTCGAGACTGCCCTGTCCCACTACCCTTCCCCAACCCCTTTGTATTGTATGCGCACTTGGCGAGGCGCAGGCGCTACAACATGAGATTTCAGTTTAGTATTATAGTCCGTTTGTTTAGCGACCGTGGCCAGACGTGTCGGCACTGAACGTACAGTAGGCGATTTTCCTGTGCTTTCTGTCGGATTGTTGCATCGTGAAATGGAACTGGTAGGCAATTCGCCTCCCAAAAAGAAGAATTAAAACTTGGATGTATCCAAGTCATTGAATCTTTAAATTACGTATCCGGCTGTTTTGAAGGTTAAAAGGGTCCAAAAAAATTTCGCCTCCGGCGGCTGGGGCTTCGCCCCAGACCCCTTGTGTGCCCACTAAAATTGGAGCTTTGTCCGGAATTCTGGTTGACCCAAGTTGGTAACCCTAGAAACATCTTTAATTAAAAATGTTGATTATTCTCATCTTGTAAAAGTTTTCTTTTTTGTTCTATATAAAGAATTGTGAATTTAAAATTAAATGTGGGCATTATAATACAATGGAAATTAAATATTTAACCCAATATAAATTGTGGGAAGTTTTACTACAGCCTATACAATAATTAGGCCTAGCCTAGCTAAGTTTTGATAGCAATCTAATTCCTCAAAGTCCACCCACTTTTACTTGTGGTTATGCATCAAAATACCCGACATTTAATCAATACCATACCAACCTTTATTTTCTAGTTATGGCGCGTCTGCATATTCCACTTGTGAATGGCTCCACTCGCTTGTACTTTGTCTCCACCAAGGAAGAACGTCTGTACCGAGTGACCTCGTACAACTCTTTACTCAGGGTCACAGTTCATCAGTGGCTCAAGACTTCTACGCTGACACGTCCACATTGCAGGAGTTGCCAGCATCAGGTAAGATATTGTTGAAACATTTATTATGTTCTATGTAGTAAACATTTTGATACAATTAAACATACTGCTGGTTCTATTCCTGAGTGAAATAACACAAGCTGCAGTGTTTGTGTAGGGTAGAGATGAGATAATCATCAGTTATACTTAACCTAATAATAGTGCTGACAATGAAACTAAAGCTCAGCCAGTCTTGCTTTTCTATGGGATTATTTACAAACGTTATTTTTTAGTTGCCAGGAGTGTTAAAGTTTGTTCGGTCTAACGCTACCCACCGAAAGATAACATTCATCCCTCTAATAGCCAATTGCCTTTTTGTCAGTTGGCAGTACCTACCTGAAATCTTCTTTCAATTCGGATGCTCTACTAATACCTAGGTAGAACGAGTGCAGGGACGTTCTGAAGTTTGTACACTTTTTGTGTGGTTTCTTACAGAAGAGAAGGAAATAGTGTACTTTATCTAAAAACACCCTGTAGCAAACTAGTTCGTATGCTGACAGGAATTTTGTCGCACTATTCGTGTTCGCATTGGTCCCAGCCTCCTGATTGGCGAAATTTTACAAACTCGCGCATTGGTTGGTCAATGAGAGTTTTCAGGTCCATGTGGAGTTATTTCTTTCCCGAAATTGTTTGTGGAAAGCAATCGTTTTGCTATTAGTCGCACAAAGAGCCACTTACTACGGCCGAATGATCCTAGATCTTGGTGGGTACCGTTAGACCGAACAAACTTTACTAAGAGGTGGGAGGTTTCTATGGTGTGGACGAGTTCTATGGGGGATTAAAATAGGGGATATGACCGAGTGTAGAGGTTGACTATTGGTATATTGGTAAACATGTTGTTGACTATATGAGGCACACTTTTCTTTGACTTGTCATTCCTTTCAAGTGAAGTGAATAAGTTTGTAGTTCCTGTATTTTATTATATCAAATTGGTATCTTTGGTAGTATGTATTTGTAAGTAATGAAACACTGTTTTTGTTATAAACTATTGAATTGTATTGTAATGACAAATCCCATATCGATTGTAAAATTGATCAGTTTGGATGCTAATACATACATACATACATACATACATACATACATACATACATACATACATACATACATACATACATACATACATACATACATACATACATACATACATACATACATACATACATACATACATACATACATACATACATACATACATACATACATACATACATACATACATACATACATACAAATATATACTAGGGTCTATGTTGGTTTCGTGTTCAACTAGTTCTATCATTTATATAACAATTTCTCTATTTCAATTGAAGTAAGGTATCATTATAATCAGTGTGATCAGAAGTAAAGTCTTCTTGTAATAAGATGTTTAAAAGTCGTTACTTAAATGTTTTCTTCTTTCCAGCTGTCTATGCGGTGTCAGTTACTGGATGAAGCACCGCCCCCCAAAAAGTGTCCCTGCCACAAAACCAAGCTCCACTCGTAGACTGGCCCACATAAAGATCCTCTCACTACAAACAGTGTCCAAACAGTGTATAAACAGTGTCCAAGCAGTGTATAAACAGTATCCAAGCAGTGCAGAAACAGTGTCCAAGAAGTGCAGAAACAGTGTCCAAGCAGTATACAAGCAGTGTCCAAGCAGATCACTTCTGGTAAGCCCAAGTTCATGTAAGCTTCTTATTTCATTTTACAGTAAATCCCTTTTTATGCAAACTAGATCAATGTGGACTGTGGAGTGTAACTTTAGTTGGGAGCAACGTGATCAGTTCAAATAGTCTAGTATATTCAGAGCGTGTATGAAATGGGGTTCACTGTACAAGTTGAAATGTATTGAATTGGTATTTTAATAGGCCACCATATCTAGGTAGATTTAATTTAGGAATCCACAACTCAAAAGTAGGTAGGCCCACCGTACAGCTATATTAAATTTGAAATTGGTTTGAATCTTGCTAGACATGGATTTTGTGAATGAGTGGAGAAAGGAAAAATTGAGTCCAACGGCTTACCTGAAAATCGTAGTTGGTTGCGCAAGACGATTAGATGTAAATATTTATTAACGAACACAAGTATTGAAACATTTCGGCCCGCAAACCTTAGTCACTCGCACCATTGGAGGAAAGGAAGAGAGCTTCTCTAATGGTGGAATAACGAAGGCGACGCGGGTCGAAACGTAATGACAATTGTTTGTATATATTTACGTCTGCTCGACTCACACAGCCACCTACAATTTTTATGTGAGCTGTTGGACTCTTTTCCTTTATGCACTCTTTCACTAACCCATCTGATAGGCCTATTCTATTATAGGCTCTACCCCCACTCATCATTAGACATGGATTTTGTGTTATTATTGGTCTTGATCGTCAAAAGATCTGAACAGATTGTAATTATGAAACGCCCGGTTCCCAAAAGCGTAGGGTACGCAGGTAACTCTTAAACTACGGGCTCGTAGTGCTTGCTAGCCAGTCTTCGCTTTTTTTTTTTTAGTGTTCCTCCACTTCCTCCTGCCCCATCGGCATTTTTATTATCTCTCTATGGTGTTTCCTTTTCTCCTACACTAGTTAGATTTGATCCTTTTGGGGCCCTTCCCCCCCCTCATTATCTCTGGGGCCTTCTTCTTGGAATTACAATCTTTGCTTGCATCATTCTTCTGTAATCATACCATCAGAGAATGTCTCTTCCTATTTTGTGACTTAGACTTTCCACTTAATTTTCTCTCGTTTTCCTTTGTACCTTACTTCTTCATTTTGAATGGGGAAGAAGAAATTCACACCTATCACTCAATTTTAATAGATATTGGAAATAATATAACACAATGAGGTCAACTTTGTTCCTCAATTTCATTAATCGTTACAGCATCCAACCAGCAATCGGTAGACCCGGGTTCCGATACCCGTCTGAGATGGATTTTTAAATTTCTGGTTTGATGCCCACATAGTCAACTTCTTGTGTCTAATATTTGAAGTGCTTTCGATACAGTCTTGGTGTCATGAAATGGTACGTTTATTGTGGTATTGTGGTATCTACAGTTAACTATACAGGTAACAGATTTCGGTATCTCTGAATTAAATGGAAATAAATGGAATTGAAACAATTTAATCGAATTGATAGGCATAGGTGTGAACCACAAAATTTAGCAAAAAGAACAAAAAGTAAAAAGTCACGATTTAAATAATTTTCTTTGTGTACCATGTAGGACGTTAGCTTTAACATAGAACCAAGGATAGAATTCACCTTCAGGTTCCAAGTGGATCCGTTCACCCAGTGGCTAATTAGCCTTGCCCTCCCCAACCATGACCTGAACAAGAGTTCCCCAAGACTTGATTAAAATACAAATAATTTGACATTTACAACTGTTTACAACATGCACAAAGACTTGCTTCGGTAAAGTTGTGGACGCAAATATTGACAAAGATGGTGGAATTGTCTCGGCGATACTGTTTGCAGATCAATGAAAATGAAATGCAAGCAAAATCCAGTCCCAAATGACTCGAATAAATTATTCTAGCACTAAAAAAACATTTCTAGATATAAAACATCAATAATTTATTAAATTTTGTGTTTTGGAGAACCTGTAACGTATATAGTGGTCAAAAGTCGCAATATTTACTGTCCACCTTGAAGTAGCGATAACGAGAGGCATTGCTATGCTGAGGGTCGTGGGTTCAAATTCCACTTTATTTTTTTGAACTTTATTGCAATCTGTTACTGCATCTTTCACGTTTCTTGCCTGCTTTACTGTTTGTTGGCGCAAAAATTTTAGTTGAAATATTTATTTTCTGATACAAAAAAGGTAAGGGTCGGCATTTGTGTCACATCCAGAGTAGCCGCAACTTTATCTAACGACTTGCAGACGCAAGTCTGCTAACGCAACTACCTTCGTTCATACGGATTTTATATGGATTTGCGTAAGTCCGCCATTTTTAACGAGACACAACTTTTTGCCGGTAAATCTTTGTACATCTACATTATCCCCATGGAACTCATCCACTCCCCACAGTTCCTTCCACAAAACCATAGGCCTACATCCTCGGATCCGTTTTCGCTACAGGCCCTAATCCGCTGGAACTTCCATGTAAACTTCCAGTTAAGAATGCCAACGGAAGTGGAAAGAGATGAGTGAGAATGAGAAACAAACTAATCTGGCTCTCATATTATGATATTTGAAAGTATTATTCTATAGACGCAACAAAAGGTTTTACCGGCACCGAGTATAACATGAATTTAAAGAAATGGTTAATAAATTAACTTAAAAAAGTTGACTTTTGTTCTTCCTGTTGGTATTGTTCATTTCAAATTTACAACACTATTGCTGTCAACTTGGGCAATTAACATAAACTCAAACATAACTAATTTGGCTATTTTATTATGATATTTCATGATTTAAGTGTTTTATTCTATTGACACAAAAAAAAGGTTTTGCCAGCACAAAGACAATGTATGTCAAAAGTAATTGGTAATAAATTAGCTTGTTTAAAAGTTGATTTTTGTTCTTTTCTTGGCATTGTCAATTTCAAATTTACTGCACTATTGCTGCCAATCTTGCTCAAAATCACTCAAAATCTTTGCTTAAGGCTGTTCCACTCTTTTTTTTCATTTACTCAAATATGCAGCTATGTAAAAATGTAGTTGAAATTGAAACCCGACACTGTTAGAACACCAAAACATTTTTTTCTTCAATTTTTTCTGATCGGACACCCGGCTAATACTATTACATCTTCAATATAATTTCAAACTGCAATTGCATCTAGCACATCTTTCAACAAGGATAGTTGTGTTTCTGTGACATTAATGTTTGACTATCTTCAGTTTAAGAAAGAGAACATGGGGTTTTACACTTTGGTATGTTCCACAAATTTTTTAGATAAACTGTATTTTTTGTCAATTTGTACCAAAGAGCAAAAAAATTCTCGGGGGAAAAGGTTCCGAAAAATCCTGTTTTCTCTTTGTTAAACTGAAAAAAAACATTAAACAGAAACACAACTATCTACGTAGAACGATTTGCTAAATGCATTGCAGTTTGAAACTATTTTGAAGATGCAATATATGCCATGTGCAGTGTGCCCCATCAGAAAAATTTGAAAAAATTGTTTTGGTGTTCTTATAGTGCCAGGTTTTAATCTCCTTTACTATATTTTTTACATAGTTGCATATTTTAGAAAATGGAAAAACTTAATTTTTATATTCGGAAGCAGTTTTGATTCAAAATATCGATTCTAGAGAGCTGTCGCATGTTATTTTTAACCAGTGGCTACAGTGCGAGGGTGACAGAGCTGCCATCCCTGGGCCGTGGCATTCCTAACTGAAATCAACTGTATAAAGTCCCTCCCCGTGGATTAATTCACCCATGTGAATAATTAGCCTTACCCTTTCTCTCCCAACTACGACCTGAACTAGAGCTCCCAAAGACTTTGTTTAAAAATACAAATAGTGACAGTTACAACACTCACCTTCATCATTATCCATCCCGCTGCTGGCACGGTCAGCTTGGGTTGAGCAACTAAATTTTTCAACTTTTTTCTCCTACAATTGCATTTCTCCCCAGCTCTCTCCTCTTGCCTCCAAGTCCCCTACTATTGTATTCTTCCGTATCTTCCTTGGCCTCCCCATCTTCTTTTACCTTCTTCAATCCTTCTTTCATACACTAACCTGTGCATCTTATCTCGCACCATTTGTTTCACATATATCCATACATCTCAACTCTGTCCTTCCCATCCTGTCACTTCCAGTCTCTTAATTAACATTATTCCCATGAAACTCATCCACTCACCATACTTTCCCAGATTCGTTCTCACTATAGGCTCTACTCCGCTGAAACTCCCATATGACCCCCCTGCCTCCATATGCGGAGCCAGTTTCAAATGTAAGCGGGAAAAAATGAGAATGGGCATGCCAACTTTGGCAATTAACATAAACCCAAAACTAACTAATTAATCTATTATGATTCAAAAGTATAGTTCTACAGACACAAAAAAATGTTTTTTACTATCAAAAGTAATTGCCCAATGGGTAATAAATTAGCTTGTTAAAAAGCTAAATTTTGTTCTCTTGTGGGTTTTGTTTATTTCAAATTTACCGCACTATTCCTGCCAACCTTGTTGCCAGTATTTAGGTGATCATGCATTTACGTTATGTGTTGCACTCGTCGTACAACAAAATCTTTACTTTAGTTTAGCCTAAATTACTTGTTTTTATTTTTGGAAGCAGTTTTGATGCCGAATATCGGTTCTAGAGCTAGCCGTCGTGTGTTATTATCTAACCGGTGGGCACAGGGCTGTGATCCTTTGGCTGGGGCTCTTTACTGAACCAACTAAATAAAGTCACTCCTGTTCCATATTACGGATGTGGAGTACATCCATAATATTCCACCTGACTGATCTATACAATACACAACCTGTTCACCCTCCTCTCTCCAATGACTTCAACCCAACATAGCAGTAACACTCATAAACCCTCCTATCATTCGTTACCTCATATTCCTCTCATCCCCACCGCCTAACTCTCCCCGTGCCCCTCTTGCTGCCCTAGGTTGCACCTTCTCCATCTCTGTGACCTCACCTTCCGATGCAGACTCCACGCTTCCGCCCCATACTAATATTTTGACCACTACCTTATTACTAGATACGTGGAAGTAGCATGTTGTGCTATAGATGCTACTATACCAGTCGAATGATAAGGTTTATTGCAATACTTAAGACTGTATGTCAAGCTCGGGCCAACTTTTTTTACAATGTTGAATGCTCATTTAAAAAAACGCTCGATCGTCAAATCCAGAGTATTTCACATACAGAACCTACCGCTTTTTGACCTTTAATTTTCAACCTAAAAATCTGCATTTTTGGGAGTCTGTTCACAAAGGATGAGTGCGTGTCTCTATCAAAGCCGATTTTGAAATTTCAAATAATTGTCCCTTACACAAAATTGGAAAATATCTACAAATTAACTGTTTGGTGTCATATTTACGGTCAGTTAACAAGAAAAGTGAGCAGGTTTTGGAAAATGTGCCTTGATACCAACTATTTCACATTCTTACTTAACATTTTGGTGCAAACCACAACCCGATAGGACAAATTATAGAGCTTCCATGTGATCCTGAATTTACCTCTGCCTTCTGCGTCAAAGCCTGGTTTTCTCGAGCTTAGCCAACAGTCTTAAACTCACCAAAGTGCTGTATTCTAAACTGAAACTAATATTTGTAAATATATATTTTAATACTTTCAAGCTACTCTTACTTTAATATCAAAATTTAAATTCAGTCTGTTTCAATGTAATCCTTGAGACATTATTTGAAAAAATCAACGTGCAAAGTAATCTCATAAACAAGTTATTGAAGTTGACCACTAAAATAGAGGCTACAAAATGCTGCAAAATTGTTTTGTTTAAAAGTTGAGGGGAAAATTAATATCAAAAATCAAATGCTATTTTCCCATATCTCAATTTATTACAAGCCTAGACCCAGACCTTCCTCCAGATACCATTCTGCATAGGCCCTATATTCTCATCAAAACTCAATTATTGGAACCCTAAGATCACGCATCCCCTCCACTACCTCAGACTCGTCCCAAACCTCCTACTTCCTTACATCCAAAACAAAACATCCTCCCTCTCAGTAGCCTAGTAGTCTATGACCCTCCCTACAGCCCCCTGTACAGCTCCCTATAGCAACAGTTTGTCGAAGGATACACAAATAAGTGTTGAGCTCTGTTGGTGGTCGTACCAGGTTAGATAATGATGGCAAGGATGCCCCGTTCCCCTGATATCTAGCGTCTCCAAAATCTTTCTGCATCATCTTTGTTGGGGGTACGGAAGTTATGCAAATAACGCATGTCAATCGGAGATCATGTTTGGTTTTTCTTGTGAAACAATAAATGGGAGAGACAGAAAAGGGACTCTGATGCTAGCAAGCAAACTCTGTCTTCCTACCTCTCCCTCCAGTGTACCTACTAAAAAATTTGCATAATCTGCAGAGTCTAGAATCTTACCCATATCACCAGCACTACCTCCTCCAACCTACCTCAGCTTTAAGAAAGTCTTTACA
This sequence comes from Sweltsa coloradensis, assembly GCA_024449915.1. Taxonomy (NCBI): domain Eukaryota; kingdom Metazoa; phylum Arthropoda; class Insecta; order Plecoptera; family Chloroperlidae; genus Sweltsa; species Sweltsa coloradensis. Next base: position 86,478 of record JAMZAV010000850.1, on the reverse strand, counting down.
CATCATTTCAACCACCTCATCAAACTACACAAATATAAAGATGATCAAAGACTAAATATATAAATTATTGAATGATAGCAATTTTCGTAGACGTTTGCGTCAACTGGGGATTGAACCCAGAACTTCCGGCTTTACGTACTCTAGTTATCGGGGCCTAAGGCAAACCATACTAAATTGCTCATTGTTGTGATTGTTGAGTGCTATGGCCCTTACAATGCTATTTAAGCAATGGATTGTTGGAAGAATGATACACAAATAAACCTCCTACAATGATCGCTTTTGGCGTTTGTGCCGGGTGCAATTATTTTTCCGTTTTGAGTGAGGATAGACCTGTTCCTCTGTCATTTTAGGCCACCAAAACCTTTCCATATCACCTATGTTGAGGGGGGGGGGGGAAAATACACATCCAAAAAACGCATGCGAGCCTGAGGTTGTATTCGGTTTAGAATATCGTGAAACGTGCCACTGATGGACAGAAAAGTGATTGGTATAGGGGCTTTGCAGCCCCTATACACATCCGCACATCTGCACAGCACAGCCAGCATCCGACCGGCAATCCGACCGACAATCGGGAGACCCAGGTTCGATACCCGGCTAAGATTGGTTTGGTAATTTCTAGATCTATTTCTATATCCTTGTTCCATATTATAAAAGTGTTCTTACTTCTTATCCCTGCTCGTCAACCTTGCAGTTTCACTTCATGCTTACTATTCTGGAAATACTCCCAAATCTTGTCTAATTGAACGAGTGAGCGTAGCGAACGTAGTGATTTCCATTCGACTTAAACGGCCCTTACGGTTTTTCTGCGTGGCGTGCGTGTGTGTGTGTGTGTGTGTACGTTGAAAATCAGCCGAATCGCTGAACAGATTGCGCTGAAATTTTAAACAGACATCCGGTACGAGTTTATTGAGAACTGCTAACAAAATCAGCAAGATTCATTGCGATTTAAACCTACAAGAAATGATAAACTGAAAAAATAGACTTCCATGTTTAGAAATTATTTTAACGACAATGTTTTAGATTTGAAAAAGATATTTTTTGTTTGTTTTTTCGCCTGGCCGTGAAATGCCGTGCCCATGCAAGGTCAGTCGAATGTTGGACGTCAAGGTACCCCCAAATTCCGCTCGTAGATTGAGTAAACCTTGCAATATTTTCACGTATTTCGTATTGGCTATGTTTACCATAGTAGGCCCTATTGCCACATATGATGGACTACACTGCGTTATATGCATTTCAAAACATGTTTAATTTTTTTTTTGAAATACAAAACTAGAAATTACAAATCTTTCCCGACCAGGGGATTGAACCCACGTCTCCCACATTTAGGCTACAAGGGCGCTTTAGCCAACTAGACTAGGGAAACGCCAAAGTCGTAGTTAGACGAGTGAGCGAGTCATGTGGTGAGTACCCGGGAACATTTTGCATTTTTTAGGCCAAAATGCGCCACTGTAGCCTATGATAGGCTAGGGAGGCCTAAGGTAAGGGGAAGAAAAGAAATGTTACCGGGTACTCAACACATGGCTCACTCACTCGTCTAACAACGACTTTGGCGTTTCCCTAGTTAATATCTTCACACATATTACCTCGGTAGGCCTATCTTTCCTGCGTTCGAGCCACCTCTCTTCAATACTAATGAAAATGAATTATCGTTCAATAATCGGTAATCTGCTTACTTTATTTTTCATTTTGTTTTAACATCTATTCTGGTTATAAAAACTGATTTACAAAATTACAATAAATAAAACCAAATACCTATACATACGGAAAATATTATTGAGTTGAATGTTTATTGAAAAGATACATCACACGCACTTCCTATGCATATTGCCATACCTATAACTTGAATAAGGTGTTGGTGTCACAATAATCATTTTACTTTTTGCGATTTCGTCAACCGATTTCACACTATTTCATACCGCAGTAATTTGATTGTTAGATATTGAATCTAGTTTGCTCTGTCAGTTAGTCGCGTTGTAATGATAGTCATCATCCGTAGCCGTTTCCCGCTTTTGACTGTCAGCTTGAGTTTTGCAACCACGTTTTTCTTCATTTTTTTCTATCCTCCAACAATCGTATGTATTTCTTCCACATCTCACAGCTCTCTCCTCTTGCCTCAAAGTCTAAGTCTCGCTTGCTATGGTAGTTTTTCATCTTTTCCTTCGCGTCCCGCATCTTCTTCTCATGCCTTTACATTCTCAAGTCAATTTTAGCCATAAGAAAAAACATCCACACTCTCACACTCAACAGTGGCATACACACCACAAACAAGAACAAAATAACCTCCATCTTAACCAATATCGTACAAACCTAGGTCAAAAAACTCTGATTATTGAATAAAACTCTATTCATAACTCCCATCATAAAACATGACAGAACACATCAAATTCAAAATGAACTAACTAAATTCTAATACAAAAGGCATACTACAGCATAAAAGACTTTATGACAGACAGAACTACCTTTGCTATATTTTATTATTGTAGGAGGTACCATATAATAGGCTATAGGCCTATACTATTTGTAAAAACGTACCTATTTATATTATATTAATACTTATGTAACAACTAGTCTATGTTTAGCAAAAATGGACTACACTCGGTGAAAACTGTTATAAACTTTAACTGTACTTTGTATTGTTATTTGGTTTCCAATAAATAAATAAATGAAAAAAATGACTTGTATGAAATGAATTGTATGAAAATACCTGAACTTGTATTTCTAAAGAGTTCAGATCCAAAATTCCACTTGTAAAAATTATTCCTTAAAAAAAATGTATCAAATAGTCTAGAGACAAATTGAATCACAAAAAATAAGCTTGCATCAAAAATTAAAAAAAATAAGCCTTCTAGTTCTTTGTTACACTAAGACTACAGAAATTCAAAATTTGGTATTTTGTGGGCTGAATTTAATTTTTCATTTTGCTAACTTTCATTACCTCAAACTTCCTCTATCTTAGCTGTACATCATTGTCCATTTCCCACTTACGATGACTATAGTTTAAATGCCTTCAATACAATATGCTGTTGTGTGTGCTGTTGCGTACGCCCTTAGATCCCGATTCAAAATCTATAATTCCATGCAGAGTCCATAAAAACAGGCCTTTGTGAAACAAACGAAACTGATGATGGTAGAGCAAAACTATTATGTAGAATAAGTATGCGAGGGATGGGTTGAAAAACGGCGTCAGTTGACTCGCAACTCCAATCAATGGCTCACGATTGCTGGATTGCGCGCCTTGGATTCCTGTTTCCTAGCTATAAATCATACTCATACCCTACCTTAGGCCCTACATCATCTGCCCTTTAAACCGTTCTGACGTAGGTGTCGACATTCGAGCAAAGTACAAAGTTGATTTGTAATAAGTTTTCACTCAAGTAATGTTGTTCCTATTTTTCCTTTGAAATAACAATAAACATTGGTGTTCGCCAGCCATTTTCTCCATGCAAAGTTGTGGGAAAACATAACAACGCTTATTCAAGCGCAGCACTCGCACAGTTCGCGTTAAAAACTTGTCACTATCCTCAATTCAGATCCTATGCAATTACATCATGTATGTTTCTCTTTATTACAGCTACATATTTAAAAAAAAAACATTTATAGGTCAATAGATTTTGTTACTTGACGTGCGCATTGTAACGTCTGTAGTTTCCTATTTGTGACCTAGATGAGGGATAAATGAGGATGAAGAAAAATTACACAAAACTCCATGTATTAAATACAGGATTCAAACCCATGACCCTTAGTGATCGCTTAGGACCAATTAGGTTTATATTTGAGCCATTGCCAAGTATGACAGATTTATATTGTACTATTTAAATATTACTCTCTATGAAAAGTACAAATCTACCAATACTATAAGTCTTGAATAACAAGACCTTGGCGCGGAAAACAATTTTTTGTGAACCATTTTTAACAATAAGTATTGATCATGAAAACGAGCATATGAAAACCTGTTGCGTGGACAGACAGAGGGAACGAGGAGCAACCGAGTAACATTTTTTTTAGAACGCCAAACGTTCACGACCCACCTAGCAAAAATTATTGGTAGGAAGGAGGGGGGAAGTAAAATAATGATTTTTTTACTGCCGGTAACTTTAATGTATTATTCACATTTAGTATAATTTTTCTTACACAACTCATCTATTTATCATAATGAAGAATGTGGGAACGGTGCTTTATAGTTTTTGGGTTCTGTTGATGACGGCATTTATGCCAAAGTCAATGTGGGCGATTTTCAGGCGCATGGAGTTTGACAATTTGGAGCTATTTTTTCGTAATTTAGTTTCTATTCTTTCCATAGGGGGCTATATAGTCAAAAATTCAACTTCACTATCATTGTACGAAGATGTGCAGCTTTCCAGCTTCCGCAGAAATAGATGGACATGTTCTTTGTTGAACAGACATCGAGAACAATGTCGTTTTTTGAGGTTGAAATTTGTTTTTAACTCGGTTTCTCACGTTGAGTCGTGTTCAGACAGGTCCAACCAGTTGCGTACGGAGAATGAGACAAACTGATGAAGTTCGCAAGTGTCATGGAAATGTTCAAAACGTTCTTTAAGTCTTATGACATAGTTTTTTATTCTTGCACTGCCTTCCTGTGAAGGTTGCTGCATTGAGAATAATGATTGAAGTGCAACCACGACGCATTTGACTTAACTTAACACATTCGAATCACAACACTGTACCATACATAGCCAGAAATACTATATTTTAAAAAAATTTCATGATTAAATTGTTTCAAATGATGAAAACATTTTCGAATTTTCAAAACTTTTCGCGACTCACCAATAACTAGCTCGCGACCCAACCGCAACCCACAGTTTGGGAAACACTGGGCTAGACAAGTGCTTGACTTTGGAGAACGGACTTTATTTGACAATTTTGTTTGTGTTTTCTTTCAGTTATTTGGTTTCATTTGTTTCTTTCGACATTTTTAATTCAAAGTTAAATGTTGTTTTTTATTAAAAGTTCAAAACACAACGGTAAACAATCCAAAAATTATTGCCACTTTCAGCACCACTAGTCATGGAAAAAGCCAACTAGATAAAGTGTTAGAAAAGAAGGCACGGTATTTTCTAGCTGGTATCTGAGCTGGTAACTAAAACAAACAAAAACGAGAAGCTGACCCCTTTATTCACTAGATCGGATCGCATTGATGTTCCTTTGCGTCGCTGATAATTAAGGGGATGTTTTACTGAAAATCGAGCAAAAAGTCTCCAAACGGATAATTTTCATTTTTTGTACAATTATCCCAAGGCTATGCGGGTGTACAACAGAACAACAGTACAACAGATAAAATTACTTTAACTTTAAAAAATCCACCTTTTTTTTAATGTAACAATACAAACTAACGCTATTTAGTTACCATTGTTGTTGACAATAATGTATTTTTTTTGGTAGGCCTAAGTTAGTTTTTTACTGCCATTTAATAATCAAAATCATTTTCTTGAGATTCATATTAGGTAGGCCTATTATATTCATGGGAGCTTCCAAATTGTTAAAATATACTCTATATTTTACCCAAACTTTGAATGGAAATAACTCGTAACAATTATTTTACCACTTTCCTTGGAGGTTTTCCCTACTTCTTCCACAAAAATGAAGATAATAACTTAAGTTTTTTTTTGAATAAAGAAAAGTACCATCCTAACACAATCTTGTGGGGAAATGTGTTTTGCTTTTTTACTTTTTGTACCAAAAAATTTTAAACGTGAATTTTACTGAAAATTTCAAAAAATAATTATTATCTATATTTAAAACAATGTATGCCATTAATGAATAGCTTCAAGCTTAGATCCCCACAAGGATCTCTTTATCTGTATGTCTTGAGAAAATATTATCAAATTTTTTTGAAATCCGACATAAACTGCAAAAGCCTTAGCATTTTCAATATTAAGGTGAAATTAACACTATTTTTAATAGTATTGTTGCCAAAAAAAAATAAAAATATATATATATATGTTTTTCTTAGATTCATGTTACCAGTCAACATTGTACAAAATTTGAAAACTTTTCCTTCAGTGGTTTAAAAGTTTTTGATTTCAGTAAAACATCCCCTTAACTTGCAACATACCCTCCTATTTTTACACAAACTTCGTTTCATGTTTCCAATAATAATGATTTTTTGTATGAGCATAGCGAGCGAAGCGAAGATTCCATTTCACTACACTGGAGAAAAAAAATCCGGAATGTTTTTGTTTTTTTTGTTTTTTTTTTTGTATTTTTGGCTGTTTGTTAACACGATTCCGGCTAAACCGATACTCCAATTGCGATGAAATTTGCTGGAGACCTTTGAAATCTCTGAATTTAGAACTGCCACGTTTTTGAGCGCAATCGAAAAAATATTTCTCATGAAAGTCGCAATTTTACGATTTTTTTCGATTTTTTAAAAATTTCTTCGTCGACTTTATAAGTCCTATTTTATCCTTTTTAATGATTTTTTTACGACCATAATTGTGATAATTTAGATATTCGTGTGAAATTTAGGGCAATATCGAAAAATTATTTCTTATAAAATCGAAATTTACGGGTTTTTTCTTTTTTAAAACAAGTCTTTGACTTATAACACCACATGCTTTATCCGATGTAATGATTTTTCACGACCTAATTAGAATTAATATATCGTGTGAAATTGAGCACACGATAATTTTCTATGAAAATCGAATTTACGATTTTTCTTTTTTTAAATTAAATAAAAAAAAAAAACTTAAAAAAAAAGAACCCTGCCAACAGGTTTTCGAAAACCCGCGCACAATTTCGAAAAATTTTCCATTTTTTTTTTTTTTTTTTTTTTGAAAACGCAATCGTTTACGATGAGCGAGTTGTTTTATAAAATTTCCCCCTATCGCTGGGTCACAGCCTCATGTTTTCCAATTTATAGGCTTGTTTTCAGATCCTAGCTTATATTGAATAAGATATTCAGGGGATTCAACACATGCTCATACTGTCTTAAAATTCGTTTTTCCTATTTTTTTCTTATGTTGTACATATTACGGTTAATAAATAAATAAATAAAGAAAGTAAAAATAAATAAGAATAAAATCTTCCTTAGTATAAAAATAGATTCGCATTAGATCATGCCCATGCACCAATTAGTTCATAACAACGCGCGGGTTGTTTTCCTATTAATTTGTTATTTTGCTTTTTTTTCAACCAAAACCAACTTGATCTTTACTAACGTTATGTTTATGTTAGATTGGCTTCGTGCACCAAGTAAATTTAAATTCGTATACTGTCTGCATTTTTTAATGGACGCAAAGTCGTTGCTGGAAGCTAGGGTCCCTAAGTCCACTCTTAATAATGTCCGAGTTAATTTGTTTACAAAAAATGGCCCTATAGAAGTCAGATCCACAAGTAAGAAGGACAATAGGATTATAATTAACAATGGCCACCCTCGCAAACCCGGCTTTTTTCTTAATCACGCATGGTATGACTTTAGGGTTTAAAAATTATTTAAATAATAAAAATAAATACTAGTTTGTGCGTCTTGTTGTTCGTTTTGTCTTCCCAGTCCACCAATGTAGTTAAAATACAAGCGACGATGTTCTATCTGATTATAACCTTTCCCAACGAAACCGACCAACCTTTCGTTGATTTTAGGTTAAATTGACCGGGGCGGGCCAAATGTCATAAATATATCGCATTATTAATCGCAAAGTGACTAACTATATATTTTTCATGAGAAATATTTTGGATTGTACCAAAAATGTATACCATAACTAAGTAGAAGGTCACTTTCCCATAGTTCATAGATAAAAACCCTCTGGTCGCGTGCCAAATATTTCAAATATCGCGGAGAAATGAAGGGTTATAGGTGATATTTTTTAAAAACATTGTTTTATTGCAAAAAAACCATGTCCTTCCTCGACAGCAAGGCGCCGCTCCCCGGAGTCTGGATGCCCAAACAACGAAACGACAGTCGTTAATAATAAAATGTTGAGACAAATGTCACGAAAATATCGCTAATTAAAAACTCGACGAAACAGTTTTTATCGAGAGAATTTCGCGCCGGGAGGGGATGGTACAATTTACCATAACGAAAGGATCATGTTTCCGAAAAAAAAAATACCCCCGCCCAAAACAAAATATTCGGGCAAAAAGTCGAAACTCACGATAAAAAACGTTTTTTGAAACTTTTTACTCACGGACCCACCGCGCCCAACGGCTGCCCTCTGAGCCCAAACTCGATACACTGTTAAAATATACTATAGTATAATACTCTATTATTTTAGACCAACTCCCTACTCTAGGACTGCGGCGAGAAAATCAGTTTTGCAAGCAAGAAACTTTTCGCGAGGAAAAACGGATATAATTATTGGAGCTTCCCAAAAAGTCGATTTTCCGAAAAACTGGACCAAAGAAAAATGCTTCCGGTCAAAGTTGGGAGCACATTTAAAAAAAAATCATTCTCTTTTTATGGGACATTGTTTGGATTTTCCGGTTCCAAATTTTTGGAAATTTTTGGGTTTACGGTAGAGCCCCAAAGTTTGCCAATTACAAAAGCCAATGAATTGGGTAACATTTTTAAAAAAAAAATTGTCCCCACTTTCTTTTTTAGAATGCGCGAAAAAAAAAAGTTGGACAATTTTGAAAATTTTCCAGTGCAATTTAAAAAAATAAAAAAATCGCCTTCCCTTGGTTTGATTTCCGCTAACCAAGGCACATTAATGTATAGGAATGATGAAGGTATTTTAATAAAATTAGTCTGAGAACCTTGGTTCGAACCCCGGATCAGTAGATGCCTTCGAATACGATTCTGGACACTTTTTTACTGTTTGATTTTTCCTTTAAAATCGTAAAAAGCATGGAACACATTTTTTCTAAAATTAACGGATGGTTAACCGACCTAGATTGGACCTTTGCGATAATCGTGATACCAAACATGACCCATTTTGTAGCATTTGTATACACGTTATGGACCGACCAAAATAGTCGTGCGTGTCCGTTTTGGCATCAAAAAATCATATTTTTGTTTTCTCACGGTTGCCGCGCCCAAAGTAGGCTTTGCACCCGAACGCCGACGGTACGGGCGCGTTTGGAATCTTTCCGGGTACAAGCACCGTTAGGGGTTTTAGGGCCGTTACAATACTTTGGCCGGGGCGACGATGAACATTTTGAAATGCGCGTAATTTTGAAAAAAGTTAAACTTGCTGTTTAAATAAAAAATTCTCAAAAAATCCTGAATTTTCAAATTCACTAACGGCGTGTGAGAAGTGCCCGTGCGGAGTTAACGCGAGGGGTACAGACTGCAAAAATGTGTACCGTTTTCTTTTTTTGGGACATTTTTTGGATTTTCCATTTTCCATTTTTTTTTTAATTTTTCGATGCGTGGTAGAGCCCAAGGTTAGACAATTCCGAAAGCCAATGAAATAGCGAACGGGTTAAAAACAAAATTGCCATGATATTTCTCTCCGATTGCGCCGGGAAAAATCGCAAAGTTAGAAAAATTTGAACATTTTGCAGTGCAACTTTAAAAGATTAAAATTTTGGTTGTCCTCGGTTCGATTTGGAAGGACCAATGCTCGTTAATGTAGCGCAAGTAAAAAGGAATTTAAATAAAATTGGTTTGAGAACCTGGGTTCGAACCCTGGTTAGGGCGAAGCCTTCGAGTTCGGTCCGGGACACTTTGTTATAGTTAAAGTTTGCATTCAAGGTCACAAAAAGCACGGTAAATATTTTTTGTAAAATTCACGAATGGCAAAAACCACTGTATCTGATCTTTACGGAAATTGTCATACCAAACATCACGCATTTGGCTACGTTTGAAGTGTAGACACTAGACAGGGGAGGAGACAAGATTGCAATGCGTGTCCGGTTTTGCATTGAAAAATAAACATTCTTTTACTTCATGCTTTTTTTTGAATGCCCTAAAACGGGCCTTATTTCGACTTTTATGTCCCTACCATGTTACTCTCATTAATTTTTAACAAGTTCATAGTTTCTAAAAAAATTTACTTCGACTCCTATTTCGAATGTCCTGAGCGCCAAAACGGCACTCAAACGTGGTTTGTAAAACCAAGGCCGATAAAAAAAACGTAATTTTTCGTAGGCATGCAAGTGAAAAACGTCATTAAACGGATATGCCTTCAACGATTAGATTACCTTTGTTGTCTTTTATTATTATATTCTTATTATTATTATATTACGTATTCGGCGAATACGGCCTACAACATCTCAACCCTTCGTTTTCAGATCCCGGGCGCAAAAACGCACATTTAAATTTGGTATATTCTCGTCAGTGTATTTTTTTACGCAAATTTATACTAATCACAACATATAAATCTAGTGCGTTCGTAAGCTAGCAAGGGTTTCCAACAGAACAGACAAACACGTACATTATAAGAAATCTATTTTTAGCTATGAAGTGATGTAATAAGTCAGGCATTGAGTGGGGGGCTCTGATTGGGAAACTATTTTTAAATCCAGTCATGAATGTCCATATAAAACTCCAGCATATGCACATGCACATCGATAACATCATGATATAGAAGCGTTTAGACAGCCTTAGTGCAATCGAGACAACATAGAGTTCCACCAATAGTGGGGTTATGCCCGCCTAAGTGCAACTAAAGTATCGAGACGATAAAGACTTCCACTAATAGAAATAAATGTTTCATACTAGCGACTTCCTTTACGGTTGGGCAGTGGCGGGCTTTGGGGTGGTGGTGGTGGTGGGCAAAGTCAGACTCAACGAACACAACGAGGAAATCGAGAGGACAGAGTGCTGAGGAGTGATATGGGGGGGGGGGAGCCGAGTTTTATAATATCTAAACCTTGATTATTCAGTGAAATTTAAAAACTTTTTTCAGTACGAATCCTAATTTCGAGGACTGTTTTGACTGGACGTCGCAATGACACTGTTTTTTTTTTTTTTGGGGGGGGGGGGTTGGAAATAGAAATTAAGACATTTCATTAATATCTTCAAGCCATTTCATTTTTGGGGCGATTCCAATGGCGTCAGAGGGCTGCATCAGAGGTTACGGCCCTAATACTAATTTAGTTTCGTTTCTTTTAAAATGGTTGGTCATTTTTGGAAAATCCAAAAAACATTGATTCTTTTATAGCTCGGGCAATTTTCGTCCGATCGGGTCCATCTCGGGCTCTATGGAACTGTAGGTCTAACGCAGCAGTGGTTTATTAGAGGGGTAATTTTTAAAGTCAAAACAGTGATCCGGACATTCCGTCACCCTTTTTGGGGCATTTTCAAAATTTATAATTTTTATTTTTCCTTCCGATTACGTCAGGTGAAAATAGTAGTTGGTCATTTTGAGGATAATCATATTTTTTTTATTATATCTTCCACAATTACAGTCCGATCAGGTACATCTCGGGCTCTACGGAACCGGACGGGCGAGGTGCATATTTTGACAACCATGGAAAAGTGTCACGGAAAAACTTTTGTCCAGGATTTATGAAAAATGTGCAGTATATCTGATCCTGTCCATCTTGGCTTTGTGGATCTGCGCGGACATGGTTTGGATTTTACAAAGGGCGCAATTATTGTCCGATTGGGTCCATCTCGGACTCTAGGGAACCGCGCAAATGAGGCTAAGATTTTGACGTACCCGAAAGTTGCCCAACCGCGAGGTCTCAATTACACTGTTTGGGGGGGGGGGGTGTAGTACAGTAAGTACAGTGGTGTTTTGGAAATGGAAATCAAGACATTCCACCAATATCTTCAGGCCATGTCATTTTTGGGGCGATTCCTATGGCGTAAAGGGGTCTCATCAGAGGTTACGGCCCGAAAAAACTGAATTATTTTCTTTTAAAATGGTGGTCATTTTTGGGAAATCCTAAAAACATTGTTTCTTTTAATAGCTCGGCATTTTTCGGCCGATCGGGTCCATCTTGGGCACTATAGAACCGGGCGGACAAGGCAAAAATTATTCGTACCGGAAAAGAGTCCCGAAAAATTTGACGTACCGAATAATTTCTAAAAATTGTTAATCAAAATTTTGTTAACACGCTGGGGACGGCGATTACAGTCTACCAGAGTCCCGAACAATTGTCCCAGGAAAACATTTCTCTAACATTTTACACAAAAGGCGTAAAAATGATCCGATTTCGAAAATCATTTTGCACCGTACTTAGAGGCGGCGGACAGCGTCCGGTGGCGTACCGAAAGTGTCCCGGAAAACAAATTTGTCCCAGGACTTCGGATAAACGACAAACGTTACCCGCAAACTATCGTATCGCGGCCGTACGCGGACCGATTTGCGATTTTGTCGCGTCAACGAGGTTTTCAAACTACGAGGTATTCCGAGTACGAGGTTTTCCACGCCCTCCGCGTAGCGGCTTCAAGCCGCGCTTGCGCGACTTGTTAGTTACTATATAGGCCTACTGTACTATACTATATAATTACTTACTACTATACATTAATATGTTGACTTGTATTTTATCTCTGACTAAAACTTTATGTACAGCCAGGGTCATAGCCTATATAAATCAAGAGGTCTGGAAGATACCTCTTTTACCGATATCGCGTGGTCAGCTCTATGTGCCATGATTTAGATCACCCTGTGAACTGCAACGATCGACGTAAATAAGAAACATGGCTGCTAATGTCAAAGGAAAATTCACTATTCACCAGAGCAACTATCAAGCCTAGAAGAACTATAATATGGAACGTAAAGAGAGAATTATATATCGATACCTAGGCCTAGGCATAGCATTAAGACTATGTCTTAGTTCTTACCTTTGCGTTAGTTTCCAATTAATTTCTAATAATTCTATCTTAGCTGTCAAGTCATAGTTGCAAACCACCAAAGTTTGTTTTATGGTTTTGTTTTGATAAAATTGTATTATTCTTCAAACTGCCTTCTATATATTGACTATTTTGATGTCGGCAAAAGAGGTATCTTCCCGACCTCTTGATTTACATATGACCCTGGCTGTACATAAAACAAAATGTTATAAATCACGTCATGTATTATATAATAAGAATAAAATAAATCTGAATCTGAATCTGAATCTGAATCTGAATCATTCCGCAACCGTATCGCTGAGTGATTCTTCACAATTTCCAAATATTGCACTAAAAATCGAAAAAATCGTAAAAGTACGATATTATTCATGAGAAATATTTCTTTGGTTGTACCCGGTCCTAAACACGTGGCAGGTCTAAGTTCAGAGATTTCGAAGATCCCCTCCAAATTTCATCAAGATCGGATAGCCATTTTCACTGTAGAGAGCTAACACGCAGACAAAAAACAAACAAAAAAAGACACCCAAGTTATTTTTTTTTATCATGTAGTCAAATTGAAGTCTTGGCTACGCTCGTCCAATATTCAATATGACCTTATGTTGAATGCATTACACTTATTTTACTTTTGTGCATGCTATGTTTTCACACCGAGCCTATAGGCTCTTGTTGAAAGGATGAGATTATGTCTTTGGGGAGAAAACTCTTTTTCACTAAGAGATTGAGTTGTGGAGGGTGGGTAGGGGAGGGGAGGGGAGGTGAAGGAGGATGATTAATACCATTAATAAGCACAGTGTAAATTAAAATAATATGCAGTCATCTGTGATTATCTGAATGGACACGAATCGAATCATGTTTGTATACATTATTTTGTATTGGTTGAGAACGATCATATTCATCTAATTTGCATTTTTCAAACGTTACATTTTTTCGCAAATTGATTATGAACGAGGCTTTAGGAGAATTAAAACACGCTCATCATTCAACGCGACCACGAACGCCATTACTTTACATTACCATCACATTACATGATGTTCAAAAGAATCCTTACTTTTAAACACTGTTGGTTTCTGCGCGGTGCGGTTTCAACCAATCAGAAGGTTCGTTTTTTTGTCCTGCACTGCCGTCGCTGGTGCAGGGTGTAGAAAACTAACACGTTATTCTGTCCCCGTGCAACTTACACTGCGGCGTTATTTTGCAGTGTAAACCAACGTGGTAGAATAGAGGTTTATAGAGCGGAAAACTGGCCGCCATGTTTGAAGCAAATTGAACCATTGGCGGCCATGACGCAAGCAGGCAGTTCGAGCAGCCTCATTGGCTGGAGCGCATGCCCGCTCTATGACTGGTTGATAATTGGCGGCCATGACACAAGCAGGCGCTTTTCGGTAGTTCGTTTAGCCTCAGCGAGGAGCGCTAATACGGCAACCAAGCCCGCTCTATAAACCTCTATTCTATCTCGTTGGTGTAAACTTTCACTTTACCGCGGTGTAACACTAGGTTCGTTTTTTTGTCCTGCACTTTTCTGTGGTGCTGGTGTAGGGTGTAGACCGGAAAACGTCGATAGTGTAGTAACACTACAGCAAGACAAAAAAACGCTTTGGTGTAGCATCATTTGATCAGTTAAATAATTCTGTACAATTTTGATTTCTATTTACGTTTGTATGAAATAAGTTATGTATGTAATATAAAACAATATTATTTCTGGTATAAAGCCTAGAAGAAATGTTGACATTACGTTAAAACACAGTTCAATTTAAGTTGCCGCCATCTTTTCACTGCACTACCACCACACACCCACCTCGGGAGCCGGTGTTACACCGCGGTAAAGTGTAGGTTTACACTGGACAAAATAGGTTCGTTTTTTTGTCCTGCACTGCCGTCGCTGGTGCAGGATGTAGAACACCAACACGTTATTCTGTCCCCATGCAACTTACACTGCGGCGTTATTTTGTCCAGTGTAAACTTACACTTTACCGCAGTGTAACACAACACCAGCTCCAGAGGTGAGTGTGCGGTGTAGTGCAGTGAAAAGATGGCGGCAACTTAAATTTAACTGTGTTTTAACCTAATGTCAACATTTCTTGTAGGCTTTATACCAGGAATAATCATGTTTTATATTACATACGTTACTTATTTCATACAAACGTAAATAGAAATCAAAGTTGTACAGAATTATTTAACTGATCAAATGATGCTACACCAAAGCGTTATTTTGTAATCCCGTAGTGTTACTACACAATCGACATTTTCTGGTCTACACCCTACACCGGCACCACAGAAAAGTGCAGGACAAAAAAACGAACCCAGTGGCGTATCCAGGAATTCATAAAGGGGGGGTTTATCATTTTTTCATAGATGTGCCGAAGGCTAAGTGGGGGGTCCGGAAAAAATTTCTTCTTCAAGGTCATTTTGGTGAAAATCAGTGCGTTTTAAATCATCACAATGACGAACTTTTTATCTACTAAAATCCTGTTTTTATCAAAAGTTTCCTATTTCACGATCATTTTGGTGAAAATCTGTTCGTTTTTAAAGCATCACGCATCAGTATCACCAACCAGCACCATCATTTCAACATCATCACTACTAAAATCCTGTTTTTGATTTAAAAGTTTTCTATTTCAAGGTCATTTTGGTGAAAATCTGTGCGTTTTAAAGCATCAAAATAACCAACTTTGTATCTACTAAAATCCTCTTTTAGTCAGATGGTAATTTGTAGTTATTTCATTTTCTCCTTTACACTTTTTTTTCAAAAGGGGGGATTTTGTCCCCCCTCTCCCCCCCCTTGGATACGCCACTGAACGAACCTACCGTGTTTATTTCCTCAGTTTATTGTGGGAGGTTGTCATGGATACAACGTGTGAAATCCAGCTCTTTTTGCCAATGCTGGGTCTCTTTTAATTCGAGAACTGTTAGATGTCACTTTTTCGAAATCATCTCATCTCATCTCATCTCATCTCATCTCATCTCATCTCATCTCATCTCATCTCACTTTTATCGGTTAACCGGAAGTTCTAGTTTTGTTTTCGAATAGTGAAACCCCTTGGCCAATCAGGAGGTTGGAATTTAAAATGCCCGCCATTAATGTACTTCGAATATCTTTACGAGATTTGTGTTTAAAAAATGAATACAATTGTAGTGTCCTCGTGGAAATATGTAAATTATGATGGTTTAAAATGTAGAACAATTCAACTAGCAGAATTTAGGCGATGGAAATAATTACGGAACATGTAAACATAAGGGTCATGATGTGGGTTATAAAGTTAGGTTATGGTGTCCGTCAACCAAAATAAAACTGGAATATCACGCGTAAATGTACTGGAATATGCCTAGCTGATGTAAAATACTTGCATAGAAAATGATTAAACCACCTTCAAGCTACAATGGAAAGTAGGCCCTAGCTATTCAGAATTTGTTTGTTATGTTGTTGTTGTTGTCGTCGAGTTTTTAAGGCTACAAAACGTAGTACGCGTAGTAGTTTCCACCCGAGTTTTCACGGACCAATCCATGCCCGTCCTTTGCTGGTCCTCGACCAATCACGTAGCCGTATTGACTTCTCATGAAAAAATATTCGGTGAGAAGTTGGCACTTTTTTGAGCGAGATATCGCAATGTTTCGATATCGATAACCAAACAGAATCGCATTTGTCACCTTCTCACTCACAAGCTAGCTCGGCCTCGGTGAAAAGAAACAGCGCGCAGCTTGGCGCTTTCTCACGAAACACCGGCCATTTTCCATTTCACTACATGGCGAAGATGACGGTTGAGATGTTGCATTTTGAAAATCTTCTGAGTTTTTAGTGAGAAATTTTCAGTCTTGAAGGTAGGTATACTGACTATTGATGTTTAGAAATCTAGCCTAGGGCCTAGTAGGCTTAGCATATTTATTTTCTGAATGGCTAGGGGCATAGGCCTAGGCTAGGCTAGGCCCTAGGCCCTACATTTTCTAAAACGTGTTGGGTCTTTCAGGTTCCAAGTGACAATCGTGCAAGCTCGATCCTACAGAATTTTGCAGACTTGGGCCTAAGCAGACGGCCTAGGGCCTAGGCCTCCTAGACTAGGTACTGAGTCTAACAACCGGCTTTTTATGGCCGGGAACTCCGAAAGTCCCCTTAGCCTAAGGTCTAGCCGTAGGGAGAAATTGAAGAGACTTTTGGTCTCTGCTCGTACGCCGCAAGATGGGAAGGACATACAAGCCTTTCTCGAAGAGAATTTCGAGGAATTTGACTTTCCATTGGTGGATGAAAAGATCGTCGGACAATTGAACAGGATCCTCGAGATCATGTGCGCAAAGCAATACGTGAGTCATAGGTCTCGGCTGTAATCCCGGCTGTCGGGATTAATTGGCCTTGGCCTAGCCTACTAGGCTAGGCCTAGGCCTAGGCCTACCTAGGCTAGGCCTATCCTCAAGCGTTGAAATATCCTTTCTGGTCAAGCCTAGAGCTAGGCTAGGGGTCTTCATACTGTAGTAAGAATATAGTGATGGGTAAATTCCGGGAATTTATTTTCGAGGAATATTCCCCCAGGCGGGAATTTTGCGGGAATTTTCGTAATCCCGGCTGCCGGGATTAATAGGCCTAGGCCTATCCTCAAGCGTTGAAATTTCCTTTCTGGTCAAGCCTAGGCTAGGCCTAGACGTCTACCTACTGTAGGCTACCAAGAATAGTGATTGGTAAATTCCCGGAATTTATTTTCGAGAAATATTCCCCCAGGCGGGAATTTTGCGGGAATTTTCGTTCAATGCCAAAAAATGACCACAAAACCTTAAAAAGCATTATTTTAATATTTTTTATTTTTTATTAATATAAGAATAATAATAATAATAATAATAATAATAATAATAATAATAATAATAATAATAATAATAATAATAATAATAATAATAATAATAATGTTAGGCTAGTAGGCCTAGTACTTTTACTAACATGGATCCAGGCCTAGGCGTTACGTGAAAATCAACATGACACATGAACATGACGATTAGGCCTATAGCTAGCCTAGCGCGGTAGGCCCTAGCGCCTAGGGCCCAAATGGGTAATTCCATGTCAAATCAACCAGGCCATTTCCATGACCACCTCCGATTTTGATGAAACAATTGACAAATCTACTCTTACTAACATGTAGATTGATTGTGGAAAATTTTGTATTCCTGACGCTCTTAGTTTACGAATAATGCCCTGCTCAAAAACTCAAATTTGGTGACGCCGAGCGTCGTAGGCCTACCTGAATTAATAAGTTTTAAACCGTTGGACGTAAAAGGCTAATTATTTTTTAAATTAAAGAGTTTTTTAGTGGCAATTTAATTTATACGTATTTGAATGCATTCCTGATTGTGAAACCATGTAAAAAATCCAAATTAGTTTTGAAACTTACCCTACGAGAAAAAGTATCTTTTAAATTTAAAAAAAAAACGTGTGTTTGTTTAGATATTTTTTACATCTACAAAAAAATTTGGGATGGGATGGCATTGGGATCATGATACATCACAGGGTCATGCACCAAATGTGTATAATGTGTCAGTTTTTACCTTCCATTTGTAGTGAAATTCAAATTTGCCGCACTTAATTTCTTTGAAAAATAAAAACTGAAGGTAAAAACTGACACATAACACACATTTGGTGCATGATCCTGAGATATATCATGATCCCAATGCCATCCCGAATTTTTTTGTGCATGTAAAAAACAGCTAAACAAAAACACGTTTTTTTTTTAATTTAAAAGATACTTTTTCTTGTAGGGTAGGTTTAAAAACAAATTTAGATTTTTTACATGGTTTCACAATTAGGAATGCATTCAAATACATACAAATTAAATTGCCAACAAATAACTCTTTAATTTAAAAAAAAATATAGCCTTTTTCGTCCAACGGTTTAAAAGTTACCAACAGGGAACTGTCCTTCATTACCAAATTTGAATATGTCCCTACTAATAACCTCAAATACCGAACAGTAAAGTATTTTATGCGTCCGGCTTTTATTAGCGCCAATTGTGAGCGAGGAAAAATTTTATCCGGGCTTCGCGCAGGAAAACGGCCATGCGCCATTGCAGGTGGGCGTGACGTCATCGTAAGGTTCGCCGGGGCGACGAGCTGACAGTTCTGCCAATCAGCTTCCCCTCCTCACCTCACGATGACGTCGCAACCAAAAGAGCGCGTACTTAAGTCTTTGTGCGGGAAGTCAAAACCCAGGAACTTTGAACATGCATAGAATCCATAGATTTTATTTTTTATAGTTTATTTTAATTGCGATGTTTATTAAATTGAATATTACAAATTACTAAATATGTGTAAGATATATTTGAAACCAAGGACAGTTCCCTATTCAGGTACACCGCTCGGCGTCGCCAAATTTGAGTTTTTGAGCGGGGCGTTACTCGAAAACTAAGCTCGTCAGGAATACAAAATTTTCCACGATCAATCTACATGTTAGTAAGAGTAGATTTGGCATGTTTTATCAAAATCGGAGATGGTCAAGTTTTATTTCAGGCTCGGCTTGGTTGATTTGACATGGAATGACCCAAATGTGACTACCAATTTTGTGATTAGGCCTAGGCTACCATTAGCCTGTCCTCCATAGGCGGGAAACAACACTTTGTTGTGTAATTCGGAATTCCGCATAATTGTGAAGAAAAAATATTCAATATTCGATTCTAACCTCAAAATCACTATTTGCACACCCTTAATAAGAAAACATTAATAATATTTATGTCTAGGGCTAGGCCTACCCTAACATGCCTAGAATTAACTAACAGCTGACTCAGATTGTGCAGAGCAGCCCTACAGCCAATAAAAAAAAAAAATCATCTACCTAGGCTTACTTAAGGGACTTGAAATTTAGGGCGGGACTTTTCCTGCTCCGGGGAATATTCCCTGAATGTTCCCGAGGTGCCATCACTAACTAAGGAGGGTAGTGGGACTTTATCTGGATGCGTAGGCCACGCAAGGAAGGTTTACTTTGTACAGAGGGCTATGCCTAGCCTAGGCCATTTAGATAGAGCCTAGTGTAGGCTCGTTGTTTTTGCTGCTGTTCCGCTGTTTACCATTCGGTCGGTGACAGATTTTCTTATTCCTTCTTTCCTCTTCATGCGCCTTCCTTCACTTCCAAGTTCCTCTCCCTTTTCTCCCAACAATCCCCTTTCTTTGGTTTTTAATAGGGATGCACACGATAATCGATATTATCGATATAATTTTGATAATTGATAACCAAAATTCATTATCGATTCTCGAAATACCGGTATCAAATAATTGGTCAATAGTGGCACAAATCAAACTCTCAAGACAGAGATTAGGCCTATCTCATGCTATGCCATGCACTGGCTGGGCTGATGGTGTCACACTTGAGATTTATGTTTGGAAATGAGCTATCAGTCGATAACGGATGCCAAACACTGACACATGACATCAAAGACAGCAAGCAAACGGAACGCAAATGTATTGTTTTGGCTTACACTTGCCACACTTGAGGTTCCACCCAAGGTCCGAACAGGCATTGTTGGTGATATTGATATTATATCGATTCGATAATGATATTTGATAATCGATAATGAAAAAAGTATCAATGTGCTTCCCTAGTTATTAATGCACCCTCAAGCAGCAATGCACCTTGAAGGAATTTGCTAGATGAAGCTTAGGCTGTAGTTAGGCTATTACCCCCAAAAATGATTTTTTTTTAAAACATAATCTGGGCCCTTCACTACCTACACTGAAATGAAAGTTTAAAAAATTATATCTTGTAGGCCAGGGATGGCCAACTTCTATATGTTAGGGCAGCGGTTCTCAACCACTGTGTCGCGACACACTGGTGTGTCGCGATCAGTCGTAAGGTGTGTCGCAAATATTTTGTTTATTTATTGATTTATTGAAGTCTATTATGTACGCCACTAACATGACCGCGATATACCGCCAAAGTTCTAGTGGTGAATAGAAAGTGAGACCGAAATTTCGAGTTGAGTGGTACTCGAAATCGAGTATTTAAAAAACATGATTTAGGTGCCGGGTCGCGCGGGTGTGTGCAAACGTAAATATCGCTACGCATTTTTGTTGCTACCTTACCAATCTTGCTTTTCGAACAAACTAATGTTGTGGACATCAGCAATAAAGAAAGACGATATGTCAATTTTTCCAGCTACAATGAATGCATCAAGTATAAGTTGGATATAAAATCTAAAGATCAGTTCAAGAAAGATAAAATTTAACACTTGACCTGTCTTCGGGTGGGTTTGGAAATACTTTCCTTTCATTTAAAAAAAGGAATTAATGGGTTTTTCTCCATTTTCAGTTCCTAGTGAGCACATAAACGTGTCATACCCAAAGTATATCCAGAAAAAGAATAGTTGATTGAATTTACGAAAGATACAGCTCTAAAATCAAGATTTCAAGACATCTCTCTTAATCATTTTGGATCTCTTCAAGATGAGTACACTGCAATTATTGTAAACTTCCTTTCTCCACTTCATACCTGTGTTAGGCAGCTTTCTCAACTTTAAAAATTATCAAGGCACAGAACAGATCGAGACTCCTTGATGTTGATAGTGAGATGCGCTTCAGTTTGTCTTCCTTAAATATTATTTCGATGAAATGTGGGTACACCCACGTAGGTGTGTCGCGTACGGGAACGTACTAAGTCATGTGTGTCACAGTGTAAAAAAGGTTGAGAACCCCTGTGTTAGGGGGCCAGTCATTTTCGAAGTCAGCATCCCGGGGGCCACTTAGGCTATTCAACTGCAATTAGGATCCTACCTATTGAATATAAAAAATGAGATTTAGGCCTACATACTTAGAATTTATGAGTTTTAATTTAGCAATAGTATGTCATTGTAGCGCCCTTGTAAACGCCCTATTTTCACTACCAACCTTTCGAGTCGGCTTACTAGTTTTACTTAAACTTATAGTAATTTGGACCACAGAAAATACTTTGTTAATCAACACACAATTTTCAGTTTTCAATCACAGCAATTACGCCACTATACAAGCCAACAGTTCCATCAGAAACCACGGCGACAACTACAAGCGATAAGTCAGTGCCAGTCACAGCAGTATGTTTTAAAGCTTATATAGTTATAGCAGAGCTTTTAGCTATTGCCGTTGACGTATAAACCCATGTAATTCAGAATGTTTTTCGGGTATTCTGTTGGTCATCCCTGTTGCAGGCTACTTGTGATATTTACATGCATTTTTTAAAAACTTTTTGATCTTGAATTTTGCAAAAATTGCCATTTTAGTGAATTTCTGAAATCGGCTTCAATCTGCTTATTTTTTGTTTCACATAGGGCCTAGGCCTAGATACTAGAGCAGAGGGATTAGAGATGCACAGGATAATCGATATTATCGATCGATAATCAATATTGGATCAAATTTTGATAATCAATAGTCAAAAGTCATTATCGATAATCAAAATACCTATCAATGATTGGTTGAAAACGGACCAAAACAAGTAGTTCGTATTTCCCGCTTGGGCAGACAGGTGGTCACATGTCACAACACGTACTCCGCTGCTGACCTCCATTCCTAGTTTACCTATCCCCAGCCAACCTACGAGGCAAACTAGTGTCTTCAAGTATCTAACTTGACTTAACTGGTGCACTGACGTTGAACAATGCTCCATTTTCTCCTGCCTTCTCTCCTTAAATACAATGCTCTGCTTGACTTGGTAGACGTTTCGTTACGTTTGACCTCTATCTTTTCTGTCAAGCGTTCTCTTTCTACCTTCCTATAACAAAGTTTAAATTTTATTTAGTTTTTTAGTCCTACTTGTTATCTACTGTATTGGACCAAATATAGCACAATGTTTTTTCCCGAAAATACGATCTCAAAAACAGCACTCGCGTTATTTTTGTGCTCTTGCATTTGAAAAAGCGCCTGAACATAAGCCACCAACAATACAACTCCCGCGCAAGCTGGCCTTACGAGGACGCAGGCGATGCAGACCTTCCGTATAATCGCCGTCAAAGGCACAATTCTTGACGTACCTAATCAATTAATTCTTTTTGCATTATGTCAATGAAGAATCAAACAATTGTGTTATCATATTCGATTTTTTAATATACATTTTTTAAAAGGGGATTTAGTAAAAACAATCTTTGTAAGAGAGATATAAATATTTGGATATGATAGATGCCTTGAGAACAATCTCTTATGAAACATAGATTTATATCAGATTTTTATCTCCAAAACTAAGCTTTCCAGAACAATTCGCTTTTAGTGTATGGCGGGCTAGTCTACTGCTTGCCCCTGCAGATAAAATGTAGCAAGCGTAGCGCCAGCGCTCACGGTCGTGAGAGGGGAGGTAGAAGTGATGCGGCAAACATTCAAACGTGGGGTTGACACAGACCTGCAGCGAAGCGCCGTTGCACGTGTAGCTCTAACCTTGGAACTTGTTTCCGTACTCGAGTGTTTGTTCACTAGAAGTTGTATTGAAAAAGCACGTTATCGATGCAGCCAGCTGTCCACATAATGTTTACATTATTTCAATCATGTTTAGGCCTACTGTCTTTATTGTGTCATATGATTTTTGTGTTTATTTTGTTGTTTGACACAGGTTAAGGAAATACATTACTATATTATACGTACTATGGTTAATTAAGAATGATTACTCTTCTACTAGTGACACATGAAAGCAAAACATATAGGTAGCTGCTTAGGTAGGCCTATATTAATTTAAGATATTTAAGTCGAAATATTTCTGTTTTTGTGTTAATCTAACTAGGATGTGGCTTTACAATAAAATTGATGAAAATGATTTCAAGTTATTCAAATTTTAATTTTTTATCGTGGGAATTAAACCTGTTGAAGGGTGACAAAAAACAGGACAACAATTATTGCGGAATTGAGGAATGTCCGAGGGCTGTTTAAGAGCACCAATCCCTTCCATTCGCATTAACGACTGTAGAAAAACTCGGAAAAGCATTCAGTCTGGATTGCCGGTCACGGCGGGATTCGAACCCGGAACCTCTCGATTCAGAGTCACAGTGCTAATCGCTCGAGCGAACACTGTCGGTACTGTCGGAGACCTTCGCTATTAAGTAGATACCCTACCGATAACAAGTGTGTGCTTTGATTTACTGTCCCCCACTGAAAATCAGTTATATAACTGAGTGGGTAGACTCTAAATACAATTTATTTATTTATTTATTTATTTATTTATTTATTTATTTTTTTTTTTTATTTTTTTATTCATTTTATTTATTTTATTTATTTGTTGCTGATTTTATGTTTATATATGGGAAAATAACACGCATTCAACACTAATTGGAATAGCAACGAGACGAAACCCAGTCTTATTATTTTTAGCTATATAATGGATAGTGGATATTATTATAACGACGATGGCATCGGAAGACTGGTCAACTAATAAAAGTAACTAACTATACCTTTCTTTTCCCTGTATATTTATATATAGATCGGAACAATAATGTTGGTAGTCTGTCTAGTTGTTTTATTTCAAACTGTTATATTTACGAACGAATCCATGAGTAGTAATGAGAATGACTAACACTGATTTGATGTAGTTCATCTCAAATTACTGTTTTTGCTTGTTTAGTAGGTAGCACACGCCTTTATTAGCCGTGTGCGTGTGATCAAATATCAATGGAATGAATATGCCTATTGAGAGAAAACTATTCGAACTGCCACGTCAGATATACATCGCACGCATGCGCACACACACACACACACAAGTCAGATTAAACATAAACACAGCCGAAAGTAGTTTTCTTCATCCAAACAAAGAAAGCTCCCAACTGAGTTGTTTTGAAATCGTAACTCGGTAAGTAGATACGATAACACAATCATGCCAAGTATCAGGATTGTCTAGAATCAGACATGTTCATAGATAATGCAGAGCTACCTGCAGTAACAGTTGGCAGGTCTAATTTATTTCAAACTGGTAGCAGGGTGAGGGTAATACCAAAATTGATTATTTGTGAAACTATTTAATTCTCGCCGCACTCCCACACTTTCTACTAGGTACTAGGCCAACCAATTATGTTTCCTTGCTCTAATGCAGAAGTCCTTGGTTCAAATCCTAGCAATGGGTAGAGGTCTTTGTTAGACGAGTGAGCATGCCATGCGTTGAGTACCCGGGAACATTTGCATCCCTTGCCTAATAGCCCATGGGAGGAAAGACCCATGCTGTCTTATCGAGCCTTGGGGAGGATAGGGAATGTTCCCGAGTACTCAACATATGGCTCACTCACTCGTCTAACAACGACTTTGGAGTTTTCCTAGTACGGGGATGTTTGTGTGTCTCTATCAATAAATGTCAATAAAGAACATTTTGCTAAATTCCCAATTCTGTCTTGAATATTGATCAATCATAGCTGCTAAATACTCAGTACAAATAGTACGTCGGGGGCTCAGTAGTCAGTACTAGTCCGTGAAACATGATCTCCAGCTCGCTAGCCAGGCCGAATCGTTGTAAAGATTGTCTGTACTTTTTGTCTTGAGATAAATATGACAGTGTCATCCAAGGTCGCGGGCCGACTTGCGAACCGAGCGGCGACGAGCAATCACTTAGTAGGCCTACTCCCAAGCCAATTTCCCCTGACTGCCCCACTCCAATCTACACACCCGTTGCCAAGGATACGAGACGAGAAACAATGCAAGCCGCATGTTACTCATATAAACATTGGCATTGCTCGTGTCCACTTAATCCCGCCTGAACCATAAAGGCATCTATCTATCCATCTATCTATCTATCTATCTATCTATCTATCTATCTATCTATCTATCTATCTATCTATCTATCTATCTATCTATCTATCAACGCCAGCCAAACTTGGCTTGTCCACTGTCCTTCCCTCTCGCCGCCAGGTGCCAATCATACACAATGTCAGGTGGTACAGTTAACAGGCGACAAC
Source organism: Sweltsa coloradensis (assembly GCA_024449915.1). Taxonomy (NCBI): domain Eukaryota; kingdom Metazoa; phylum Arthropoda; class Insecta; order Plecoptera; family Chloroperlidae; genus Sweltsa; species Sweltsa coloradensis. The sequence goes on along the minus strand of JAMZAV010000850.1, from coordinate 60,927 downwards.
GCAACGTTGCAAAATACATCGTTCTGTGACGTCATCACGGGCTCCGTAGAAAATGACTACCAAAATAACTGCACATACATTTAAAAAGTTTTTTCTTGGAAATCGATTCTTAGGTCACAATGATTGATTCCAATATTTTGGAATCGATGTCATCCCTAAATACTTACTTACTTTCCGTGTCCGGTTAAACACAATATTTCCAAAAATTTGCAACAGCCATTCCTTTCGCATTTGCTTCCAAGATATCGCGCAGGGTACATGGTTCGTCGAGGCGGGGGCAGACCAGGAGGTGACTCGGATTCTGTACCTGTCCGCACTTACACATGGGCTCTTGGTCAGCTGGTAGAAGGCCCCACTTATGCATGTTAGTCCCGCATCTCGGCACTCCAGTTTTTAACCGCGAAGGGACAGTTACCACCTGGAGCGATCTCTTCCCTTAGTGCAATGTTCGGTGCAGGCAGTTCGCTGTTCCAGTGGGCGACACGATTTGCCTCTGGTGAGCTTCTAAGCACGTGAGTTCTGGTCAAAAAGCTCTTTCTGGAACGAAGTCGTTTTGCCGCCTGTTGGTGTCCATACATGGGGTGGCGAGGGTCTGTCTCCTGCTTCGTCCTTTCCACGTCTGCTGCGGTTATCCGACGGATATGAGGAGGTGCTATTCCGATAAGCGGGTACAATAATAATTTATGTACCGGGGTTGGTTTTAGGCAGCCCGTCACGATCCGCACAGTTTCATTACTTGCGACGTCGACTCGCTTCGCATGCACAGAAGCGCTCCACACTGGAGCGGCATACTCGGCGGCCGACACGCATAGTGCGAGCGCTGATGTCCTGAGCGTGGATGGTTGTGCTCCCCAGGTTTTGCTTGTCAGCTTTCGTAGAATGTTGTTTCGGGCGCTGACCTTCCCTTCGAGTTTGTACAGTGCTGCTTGAAAGTTAGTGTGCGATCCTGTGTGATACCCAGATATTTGGGTGTCAGGCAGTGTTGGAGTTTTTTACCTCTCCATACTATATCTAGTTCTCTCCTGGCCTTGCGGTTTTTCAGGTGGAAAGCACACACCTGTGTCTTACTCGGGTTTGGCTTCAACTGGTTCGAGTCATAGTACTGGGACCTAAATCAGACTGGTGAACTGTGGCTGGCCTATGTGAGCATGTGCTTGGCCCTACTCTGCTAAAAATCATAGGACTAGACCCTAGGCCCTAACATTGTTCAAAATGTATTTTTGTAAGAGTGAAACTAAAGGCTATGCATTCATTGTATTGAAATTTAAAAAAATGTTTCTTGTAGGCGACATTTTAATTTTCTTTGATTTTTTCTTTTTTCCTGAAATGATTCCAAAAAATTGGTGGTCGTGTTATATTCAAGATCGTGCTATATTCTGTCTTACGGTATTTGTTAGTAGACCCCTTGCTTTGTGATGATGGTGATTTTGTCGCTTAACATCTCATAATAATGCAATAAGGCTATTCAAGACGATGAGTGGTGATAGATTAGGGTGAAGGACGATTACAAAAAAACATGCATTATGCGGGATGGGATTCAAACACATGTCCTCGTAGAGCCATATGCTTCGGACCATGTGCTCTAATCGTATGTGCCACCTAGGACGGCTTTGTTCATTAAGTTTAACATGTTTGCGCCTAAAGGCTCGTTTACAATCACATAACAACATGTTAAAGTTAACGTAACGTACGGTTAAATTTTTGTGTTGTTTACTACCAAGTAAGAACACGTTAAAAATTAAGCATGTTATTGCTAGACGTATGGTTATGTGTCTATTCCTAGGGCCTACTGAATTGATGTGTTGATGACCAATCTTGGACCACGAGTTCTGCTGCATCTTTATAGTCTCTTATTTTCTTGTCGTTAATATTGGGGTTTGATTGTACTAGTTTGATCAATTTTCCATAATTCCTTGCTAAACATGTAAGGTAGGCACTCGGGAACGGGCTGTGATTGGCTAAACTAGGGAAACGCCAAAGTCGTTGTTAAACGAGTGAGTGGGCCATGTGTATAGTACCCGGTATCATTCCCCATACTGAACTAGATCCAGCCTTGGGTATATGGGAGGAAATGGGATGTTCCCGGGTACTCAACACTTGGCTCACTCATGCGTTTAACAACAACTTTGGCGTTTCCCTAGTTATTTAAATTAAACATTCAAAATCCGAATCGTGTTCGAAACGTATTAGCGTGAAACATTAACAAATTTCCAAGATAAAACAAAATTACTGAACTTTTATTTCCCATTTAACACCCCTCAAAAATAATATGTGGGTGTAAAAATATAAAAAAAGTTCTAATAAGCATCGAACCCCAACCCTCGGTAAGGTAGGTTAAATGCTTACCACTGGGCCATGTCAGCCAGGTAAATCTCGTCCCGCTAGCTGCTACTAAACAAATGCTAGCAATATTTTTTTGAATCACATTTTTATTTATTGTAGGCTTAAATCGCAATGGATCTAGCTGATTTTGTTAACAGTTCTCAATAAAGTCGTACCGGATGTCTGTTAAAAATTTCAGCGCTATCTGTTCAGCGGTTCGGCTGATTTTCGACGTACATACAGACAGACAGACAGACATAATCACAGAAAGAGAGCCGTTTGAGTTGAATGGAGACACTCAGTCGCTCCGCTCCCTCGTTTAATTAAGAATAAATTAACGTAGGCCTAACCTACGGAAAAGTCCAGATTGGGTCAACTTCTTCATACGTTACATGTTAGCCTAAAGGGGCTATTACCCCAAAAAATTATTTTTTACCACATAATCTTAAGCATAATACTACACTAAAATGACCGTTTAAAAAATTATTTCTTGTAACTGTGATTTTAAAGAAATTTTTCAATTTTTTTAATCATAAAATTTGCCAAAATTGGCGTTTAGGACAATTTCTTAAATTGGCTTTAACCTGCTTCTTCTTTGTTCTACATAGATACTAGAGCATCATACCAATCTAAAATGACCCTTCATAACTTCCGTGTCTTGAAACTGTGCACAAATATACTCAAACACGCAAAAATATGCATTCCAAAATCACACCCCTTCTTGGTAATCATCATATTTTCACCAAACCACTTGCCCAAATTACAAAACAGAATATAGAGGATTTACAGAAAAGGCTGTCGAGTACGTCGATAATGGCCTATATGTTTTTGGATCAAAATCCTCCAAGGTCACGGGGTATAAAGATCGTCCCCATATTATTTCTTATTGGAGATTTTTGCCTGAATGAAATATATTTTTTGAGTTAAGCGGGTGAATACCCCTTTAAGTGAATGTAAACTACACCACTGTTCCCAAGGGTTTCAACTTTCTTACATTAATTTTTAATGTGTTGTTATGTGATTGTAAACAAGCCTTAATGTTTTAATATACTGTAAGCAAACATTTTTATATGAATAATTAAACAAATAAAAAGATACTACCCTGCGGTATTTTTCCCGAACTACGTAAATCGATTACTACTTAGAAGTGAAAACATTGTTTCCTTTTCATAATAAACATATTCAAATCAATATGACTTGGTGTTAAAGTAGGTAATTTTGCGTCTTGAAAAAGTAACAAAAAGTTGTAAAAATTCATAACTTTTAGTTGGTCACAACAAACAAATATATTCTTCACCTAAGCTACCGGTACTTTGCTTTTTAAAGAAATTTCTGGAGCTGGTGCAGCAGGCATATGGAATACCTCATATACCATTCATTCCTCCTGGGTTGATATGAATGCATTGCAGCATAGGAGACTTACAGTACATGGCATAACATGGGCCACACACGCTCATATGTACCATGTTTAAAACAATGCAAGGTTATTATTCATGGGTGTTTATGTGTACTAATCTCCGATGCTGGCGGACAGATGAGTTTAAGCGCTCAGCTTTATGTTTTTTTACGGGAAAACGGTTAATGACATCGGTATCATATTTCACGGGAACTTAAATAAAGAATCAATCTATGCGATCCAGTACTCGTATTCTTAAATTAATTATTTGATTTTGGATTTAAAAAACATGAAATCTCCATAATTTACTCAATTTTGGTGAACTTTGGGAATTTGCATACTGGATATCAATGTTTAAATCAATGTGAATGCGTTTTTTGTTAATTTGCTGAATCGTTAGATAAACAGTTTGATGGGAATTTCCAGAATTGAAATTCATGTTTTTGATTTCCCATTTTTTTCCATTTTGGCCTTATGTCTCCCAATGGACCTTTATATGGCACACATGAAAAGTATACAATTCCACAGATGCTCTAAAATGTTTAATCTTACAGGCATACAGTGTAATGGAAGATTTTGCATTACATGTATTTTGTGTTTATAAAAATTGTCTTGTTTTCTTTCTAGAATGAAGATTCTTTTAAAGCTTTAAAGTGCATGCTGGACTGTTCGGACATGTTTAGACTATCTCTATTTGTACCGGTAAGTATATTTGTTGCAAATATTAAAACAATGTTCTGTCAGCACTTCTCTATCATGTAGTATAGGCTAACTTTACTAGTAGGTAGGGCCTACCCTACTTAATCCAAACTGCATAGTAGTTCTAAAAAGTTCTCAAGGCCAGGTAGAAAACAGGCTAGTCTTATTAATTTTAAACATTCTTATTACCGTACTTAGCCGTTTTATATGCATATCAATTCATTGAATTAGTTATTATCTGGGTTTTTTCCGAAGTCACTGCAAGTACCTCATGAGAAAACGCCAATGTTTGTGATACCTACTCTAAGTGGGTTCGTGATTGTAGCTAGAAAATGGTTAAAATTTTAAGTTGGCTACTCGTAAAATCATAATGTAATGAAACAAAATTCTGAGATGGAGCAAACCTAGATAGTAGATAGGCCTTTGGGCCATATCTAATAAAAATGGTAGACCTAATAATAACCTAAGGTATTATTTAATGTATTAAGTATGCAATGTTGTGTTTGTTATTGCATGAGCATAGCGTACATAGTACTTCAGTTTGACTTGGAAAATAGCTATAATGGTTTGTTTAGATTTTTAGTTTGCACTTGTGGCCTAGGCTTACCTATGAAATGGTTACCTACTCCCAATTGCTCCAGATATTTTGGGGGAACCTTTGAAGCCTCTGATCTGACCTGCCACAATTTCGGTACAATCGAAAGACTAATTCTCATGAAATCACACTTTTACTGTGTTATTTTTCTTTTACAATGTAGGCCTCCTATGTTACCACTCAGCCAGTCGAATGGCTAATGCCGTTTCGTTAATCTCTAAATTCCAGCTTGCCACTTTTTTTGGGGGCAAAGTAATATTTTTTATTTTCTTATGAAAATTATGCTTTATCTCATTATTTTACTTTTAAATGCCCTTCACCCCTCACCCATAGACAACAGCTAGCCTAGTTTTTAGTTTTCAACTCAGTCTCTCTCTCTACACTCGCTGAGGAAGGTCACGTTGACCGAAAATGTTTTGATTAGGCCTATGTAGTTTATTTGTTTATTTGTGTATTTGTGTTTATGTTATCTTTTGCAGCGCGCCTACTCCATTTAAGGTAGGCTGTTGGCACCCTATCTCTTTATGCCATTCACATAATCCAGCCTTTTGGCATTCCTTTCAAACACATCTTCTTTGAAATTCTATAAAATTAAATTTATTTTTTGTTTATTTTCTATAATCAATTAATCAAAAAGCGCTATGATAGATGCCTTTATAATTCCTTTTTACAGAATTATGTAAAATAACAAATGGATGTGACTAAAATTGTCTGGGAAATTTGAATGTGCTTAAAATGAGCATACCTGCCTCCTCCAAATAGTTTACCCAATTAAATAATAAAAAATCATGTCCATGATCAACCCATCAATCACAAATAATTTCATTGTAGGGACTAGCTACTAGCTAGTAACTTGAGTTTAAACTTTAAAGTTTATAAATTAACTGGTGTGATTTTCTATGGTTTTTAGACCTCACAAATTTGGATGGCTGGCAACACATCTAGCAAGAAAGTTGTAAAATCTTATGTCCAACATCTTGTAAACATCTTCTGCTACATTTATGAAGAAAGATTTCTTACACTTGACTACAGTCATTTTTCTGCTCTGTTGAGATATTTTCTCAAAGTTATGTTGGTGAGTACTGAGTACATATTAATTTTGTTGTTTGAGGTTGTAGGCAATATTTATCAAAATAGACCGAACAGCTCATCCCAATTCTCAATGCTATTCTGGCAGACTAACCCCTTGTCTTCCAACCCCCTGCCAGCCACTCATAGCTCCACTGCAAACCAACATTTACATTACTATTATGTCAGCATGTGTCTAGCCGCCCAGTGGAGACGCCTCCCTTTTGTTATTGTCCACACCCTCTGGCATTTTGTCAATCGCTTCTTTTAATCTAGCACATAAAAGCTTGTGAGACGAGGGAGCACAGCGACTGAAGTCTACAATTCAACTCAAACAGCACTAGATCTGTTTTTTGTCGGTGACTTTGCTCTAGAACGGCTATAGGCCTACAGATTGCACTGAAATTTTAAACAGACATCCGGTACAGGTATTTAGCATGCAGTTAAGGCTATTCAACCGCGTTTTTCTATTTTCCAAAATATGCTACCAAGTCAAAATATAGTGAATGGCTTTGAAACCTGGCTATTTTAGAAAATCAAAACTATTTTTTCAGAATTTTCTGATCCGGTACACGGCCAATATCGCCACCTCAAAATAATTTCAAACTTCAATTCGCCAGGGCACACCATTCAACGTAGGGTGTTGTGCTTTTGTGACATTCATTTTCAACTGGTTTTCTATAGACTGACTGAGAGTTTTTTTTTTAACAATTGTCTTTCCTGCGAATTTTTTCGTTTGGCGATATTTTGTACCGATTTGTACTGCCAAAGAAAAAAATTCGCAGGAACGACAATTGTTTAAAAAAATATATTTTCTCTCAGTCAGCCTCTAGAAAACTAGTTGAAAATTAATGTCACAAAAGCACAACACCCTACGTTGAATGGTGTGCCCTGGCGAATTGAAGTTTGAAATTATTTTGAGGTACCGCGATATTGGCTGTGTACCGGATCAGAAAAATTTGAAAAAAATAGTTTTGATTTTCTAAAATAGCCAAGTTTCAAAGCCATTCACTATATTTTGACTTGGTAGCATATTTTGGAAAATAGAAAAACGCGGTCGAATAGCCTTAACACTTTGATCAAAATCCGTTGCAATTTTAAATTTTAAACTTGCAAGAAATAATAAATCGAAAAATAGGCTCAAAATGTGTAGGATGTTATATAACGACAATGGTTTTGTTCTTCAAGAAGTCATTTTTATCGAATTATGTTTGTCGGGCCGTGAAGACATGCAGTTACCAAGGTGTATCGAATCTTACATGCTCAAGGTACCTCATCATTCTGCTGGGAGATTGAGTAAACTTTTCAATCTTTACACGTATTTCGTACTGGTTATGTATGTGTATGTACTGTATATGCATTTCAAAACACTTTCTACAATTTTTTAATACAATCCGGAAATAAAAAATCTATTATACAACCGTTTTTTGAACCCAGGTCTCCAACATTTCAAGTATAAAGGCGCCTTAGCCAACTAGACCAGGAAAACACCTAAGTCATTAGATGGATGAGTGATCGAGTCATGTGTTGAGTACCCGGGTTGCATTAAATTGATTCATATACTATATAAGGTATAAATGATAGGGTTTTGACTTTTGAGTTTACAGTTCTCAGTTAACTGGTAACGGATGTATGTTTAAAATTTCAGCTCAATATATTTGGTCGTTCGGCCGTATGGGACCAAACAAACAAACATTTTACGGACAGACAAATTAATCACGACGAAGACCCGATCAAGTGGGGTTATATATCCTCAACTGCTTCACTCACTCGTCGAATGATCATATTCTTATGGTACTGCTTAGTGCTTCTAGGCATGATCTGCCACGGCAGCAAGACCCCAAACTAGGGAACTACAATTGTTTTAGGAATCATTCCAAATTCTAAATTTAGATCTAGACCTACCACTTTTGCGGACTTGTTTTTAAAGTAGGCATAGGGATCTACTGATCTACTCCCTAGTTGACCATTTTGCAATACAAATCTTGTATCAATATTCCATCTCTTTATCAGGGCTTAAAAAATCCTTTATAATATAACACAATAAAAATGTAGAAAAAATGTAGGCCTACTTGGAACAAAGAGAGAAATCGTGGGAAATGATTAGCAAAGAATGACTCTGGGAGGACAGAAAGAAGTGGAGAGAGCTTGTTGAAATGCCCTTCATAGAAGACAGCGAGGAAGACAAGGATGTCCTGAGCCTGGCTAGCAAGCACTAAGAACAGTCCATTGCCAGAGAAATCACCCCCCGACCCGACTCATATTGGAACCGGGTGTTCAATATTATAACTAAGCCGCTTTGCAAACGCTTTTCCCAGTCCCCTTGATGGATGAGCTTTTATGATTGATAATTTTTGTCCAACAAATACTTTTGTGGCTTCATTGTCATTGTTGTCATTATCAAGACAAGAGGATGAGTGCCCCATGTCTGCTAAAAGTACGATTTTTATGAGAAATATTTCTTCGATTGTCCCCAAAATCATATCATATCTAAAAGTTCCATGATTTTGAGCGTCCTCAAAAAGTTTTATCATAGATCGGAGTAGCCGTTTGCCCAGTTGCGGTCCAAATATCACTAAAATATTGCATTAAATATCGGGGGGGGGGGGGAACGTAAAAGTACGTTATTCATGAGAAATATTTCTTCGATTGTATCCAAAAACTTTGCAGATCTAAGTTCAGAGATTTTGAAATTCCCTTGGAATTTTCAACAAATTTGCATATGCTGTTTGCCCGGTAGAGAGCAAACAAACAGACAAAAAACACCCAAGCTATTTTTTTTTTTTTAATTGAAGTGTTTGCTTTGCTCATCCAAAAATGTTGCCCCACTTCCCATACAATTCTAGCAAAAATTGGACTAGTGGAGTGGTAGGCCTAAGGTAAGTAATCGGTATACATAATCAAATTATTGTCAAGGGAGCAAAGATTAAAAAGGAGATAAACAACATAATATAAAAGACCAGCATCTTCTACCATTGCATGAAAGGCATGGTGTGGGATAGGGAAAGATCCAAAATACCCATTCAGTGCACAAGAGTTAAGAAGATGTACAACTGAATACATTCGTAGGAAATACCTGGAAGAGGAATGGTTGCATGTCTACACTGATGGGTCTGCCTCACCTGGAGAGGGCATGGCAGGTGCTAGTGTGTGTTGTAAAAGGTTTTAACACTCCTGGGCAGCGTGAAATTATACAAGCAATTACAATGGCAAATTGAAGGTCATAAAGTTAGCATTGGAAAAGACAAGTGAACATCAAGATAAGAAAATACTACCGGTAGTGATGTCGGACTCAAAGGTGGCAATTTAGGCCATTGCTAGTAAAGAGAGGGTTGATAATGAGGTGAAAGAATGCAAGGTACTGCTGCTAAGGCTATATTATTATGATGCATGAGAGGTAGATAGATAGATAGTCTTTATTTTTGTTGTACAATGGGTTACTGATGAAACACATGGACAAAAAGCAAAAAATGGCGAGATTCGATGTCAAATCGTTCTTCCACCTAACCAGTGACTAGCTTAGAATTAACTTAAATTACTTTATAACTTAACTTATAATTAACTTAAAGAATACCTTAAAAACTAACAACACATATTTCAAGGTTACACATATTACTTGAAACAAGCCTACACTTCACTTATGTTTGCAACAGTGCAGTAAAATAAAAAAAGAGGCACATCTTAGCACAGCAACCAAGAGGAGAGTGCAAAAAGAGTGGATTGATAAAGGGAAAGACAAAGTATGGCAAAAGAACTATACTGGAAATGTCAAACATCAATATCATGGATATAGACAAACTGCTACTGCACAGTTTAGACTTCAAACAGGACATGGTCTACTTGGAAACAGTGGCGGATCATGGTGCGGGTTTAGTTTTGTTTTGGCTCCCTGGCCTCGAGGGGGTAATGTGTTTGTTTTATACAGCAATCTAGTCCACAATTATAAGAGTGATTTTACCGTTTGTATGAGATTAAGTTTCTAACATTTAAAGTAACATCTGCATATTTTGATCGAGTGTTATCTCATATCTGCATATTTTGATCGAGTGTCATCTACATATTCTAATTGATTTTCAACTTCGAGTGTTCTTCTGCGCATATTTTTAACCGAACTGTATTGTGACAAGTCATATGTCACCTATGCATATTTGCATATTCTAATTGATTTGTAACTTTGAGTGTTCTTCTGCGCATATTTTGCCTGAAATGTATCGTGACAAACCATATGTCACTTGTGCATAATTGCTTATTTTAAACTATCTACTTCACTGAAATCCGAACTAATTATTTAAATCGTGGAACTGGCCAAGCGGTCAATAGAACATTCTTTTGAGGTGTGGTTTATGGATGGAACGTTCTCGTCGTGAGGCTCTTCAGTAGTGGTCCAGTGAGTGGCTGTTCTGCGCAACTAGTGTTTCCCCATTGCCAGCTGATCGAGACGGCTCGCATGGACTAAAGGATTACGTCGAACCATTCACACATTGACCGGATTAATTCTACCTTAATAAAAATTCTTGAATACTCAGATTTCTTTATTAAATTCAATTCATTTTTTTTGTAATTAAATTATATCATAACATTTTGGAGGGTACCAGCTGATGGATAGGTGGGATTTAGCATATTATAATAGAACGGATCCTTAGGCAGGTAGGCTGTTACTTAACTGTCTGTATTTTTTTATTTACAATACACCTAATCTGAATGGAAATCATTCTCACTGTTGTAATTTACTAGATTTGATCCATTTAATCCTTGTCTTTTTACAATAAGTTTGTTTTTCAGGTATTTACTATATTATATTTATCCAACATTTATTTATTTATTTATTACAACAATAATTAATTAATTAATTAATTAATTAATTTTTACTTATTGAAGTTTTTTGTGTTCTTCGACAATTTGAGCTAGACCTTATGTTTTCTTTGTTTAAGTAAGTCTCTCTGTGTCCAGGCTTTTTATTTCTCAGGTGGGTGTACTAACAAATGTATAGTATCAAGGATACCATGTAATACACTTTGTTTTTCATAAAGCAAATTGTTTAAACTTTGAACCTAGAATTGCATTTTGAAACCATACTTTACGATTTACTTGCTGGACAAGTATGTTTTATTATACGAGATAATATGTCAAACTACTAAATAATATTTTGTGTATACAGTAGATGCTACAAAGTACTTTTTTCAGATAAACCTTCATAGTTGCGATTGTTCCGAAAGAGTCGAAGCTTTGTGAATGTAAAACAACCCCCAACAAATCAGAATTGCGTATTATTACGCCTAGCGCCCTAGCGATAGAAATAAGAACCAAAGTGCAAAACATTGCCTACGATTACAATGTCTGTCATTAGTGTAGAATGTCGATTCTCGAGTATATAATGATACGCAGTAAGCGCAATTTAAAAAAAGAAATAGTTAGTTCATGATATTCAAAAATAAAGGGTCAACATAAACATCCATTATTACTTTCTTACAATGTTAACTAACGAATGACAAATAATAAATCAAAGTCACGGGTCACGGCCATCTAAAATGAAAGCATACATTTCCTGAGGTTACTAAAAGATGCTTAAGTGAATCATAGGGACGGTAATGTAAAAAGTAAAAACAGATGATCAAACCACGAGCTTTTCAGCCATGGGTGGAAACGTATTTTTCGAAACGTGTGTTGTGATTTCAAAACTTGCATTCGGTTCAAAACGTACGTTTTGGTGGTCACGTGACCCTCCAAGTTACTCGGTTTCAGAGGTGACTGCAAATGTAAGTTTTCAAATTTGGGTCCCAAGGCCCAGTGTTTAAAAGTCCCAATAGACCAATTGCTAAAGTAAAATAGGGCCATAATTTTTCTTCACGTCCTGTTGGATGTTATCAATGAGTGACGGTTCTGTGAATACAACGACAACAGAACTAAATATTCACGAGCGAGGTGGATAATGGTTGGTATCATCTAGACCCCTTGATTCTTGTATGGTTGATGACGTACACTGTAAACGTATCTCTAATCATTAATCATTATTCATTCACTGTGTGTTATGTCCAGGGTATCTTCAACAAGAGCGAGAAATTTGAATCCATTATCATGAAACGGTTTACAAAGCCGCTATTGAAGATCGCGTTACATGACTTGATCGACAATAACCTAAAGATGTGGGTGCTTAAGTGTCTCAATATGGTCCTTAAGAAGGCAGGCAAGAGCCTCAGAGTTTCCCTTGCAAATGAGAACCAGATTCTTCTGTAAGTAGGCCTACATAATTGTAAATTATTCTATGTTTATAGGCCCTAGATCTGTATACCAACAATTCTGACAATGCTTATGTTATGATGCACATACTTGCTACGGCATCACATGTAATCACACAGCTGCAAATAAATACAATACAATACAATACAATACAATACAATACAATACAATCTAAGAGGAAGGACTACTGCCAACAACAAAACCACGCAAAATTACCATATTTTTTTAATATCTCGCCAAAAGCCCAGCAAAAGAAAAAAGTGGATAATAGGCCCTATGTAGTTTTGTTAGAATTATACCCTGCAAGAATATTTTTTTAAATATTATAATCAGTGGCATTTTTAATTACAGAATAAATAAATTTAATTTAATCCATAATTAAAATCATTACTGATAAATATATTTGAAAAACATTTGTTGACGCCCCTTGACGGGTATACTGGTAGTTCTAACGAAACTACATGGGGCCTATATCAACTTTTTCGATTTTGTGTGGCTTTTTGTGAGATAATACAAAAGTAGGGTAGGGTAATTTCGTGTGATTTTAGTGTTGGTGGTAGTCCTTCCTCTTAAGCACATATTTAATATTTATTTATGTTCCTCTATTCCAGGGTAGCTCTTGGAGATGGTATAGTGGTAATTGTCCCTTATGTAGTTCACGAAAATATGTTTCAAGTAATTGGAAGTTAAATGTTATATTACCATACTCGTCTTGCATTAAACCCGTTGCAGCAGGGGTGCCCAACATATGGCCCGCTAAGCCATTTCATCCGGATCACACTCTTTCTTATACTCAAACCCGCAAACAAATCAATGTTCAATTCAAATCAATTTTCCTTACATTTAAATTTAAAATACTTTTTTAACCTTTTGAAAAGTATGCCCGTTTATGAATGTGTGCGCCTGATCGGCCTGCTAGAGTATGACCGTTTATAAACGTTTCGATAATTTTGGGTTGCACAGTAATTCAAGGCATGGGTGCATCGAGCTGGAGCTCGGCCATGCAGTAGTGCTACCTATTGACAAAATTTTGAACTATTTGGAGAAACGTTTGGACGAGATTTGATCCATTTTTAGCATGTTTTGTCAAAACGTGCATTGCCGGTGCGTGTGAAGGCGTGCCTAGTGCTTGCCAGTAGGCAGCAACATATGGGCTTCCATGTCCCCTTGGCCCCCTCTTGCCGTGGTTTCAACTTCGCCCCTTGCACCCCTATTCCTACTCCCCTGCATGTATGTTGGTCATGAATTTTGTTCTTAATGCGAGTTTCCAGTAAGTGTTGATTTTATTTACATGTTGCGCCAAGTATAAAATAAACCCATTTGTATTTTTTAAATGTTATCAAAATAATTTTAATTTATTAAGACATGTTACTAATGACAAATGAGAGACGGTGTTTTGGATTTCTCACCAGAAATTGACAAGATATCGTGGGGAAAAGAGGCACAGTCCTCACATTAAATTTGGTAAATTGTACTGATAAGGACAAAAGAAAACTACATTTTTCTTCCACAATCAAATTACATTCATTTTTAGGCAATTTTCGGGCATTTCATGGTATGGCCCGCCAACATGTAGGCCTAATAGTTATGTCTTGTGGCCCACCTCTTAGCTAAGTTGGGCACCCCTGCATTATGGTAAGTTATTAGCTTGCATATTGATTTAGGGGAGGGGAGGGATTCCTACCATTAAAGGGGCTTTTAACCCCAATATTTTTTTATTTACCACTCAATCCATTGCCAATATTTAATACAATTCAGATATTACAAAATCCATCTCAACCAGGGTTCGAACCCGGGTCTCCCAAATTCCAGGTAGGCGCCTTTGCCAACTAGACTACCGAGGCAGAACTTTTTCTAAATTGTACTTGCATTATAGATCTGAATGGATCGGACAGTACTGCAACGAATCTGCTGCCTTTGAACTGACCAAACAAACATTATATTAACAATCTTCACCTACAAGAGTGTTTTCCGACTAACCACATCGAGAAACAATCTATAGCATACTGCATAATACAACACTTAATGACCGATCAAAAACTTGTATCTCGCAACTGTGATTTTATTCAAGTATTTTAAGCATTTTGTTTCTGGAATTTACAAAATTGTTGTTTTGGTGAATTTTTTAATTCTGTTTTAATCTGCGTATTTTTTGTTTTACTAGAGCATCGTACCATTCTAAAATGGCCCTTCACAAAATTTTGTCTTGAAACTGTGTACAAATATACACTCAAACACACAAAAATTTGCATTTTTAATTCTTCCTTCTTGGTAATTTGCATGATTTGACCAAACCACTTGCCCAAATTACAAAAACAAAACCAAGAAGATTTTCAGAAGTAGGCCTACGTCAATAAAGGGCAAAAAGCCCTTATTTTTTGGGATCAAAATCCTCCTACGTCACAGGGCATAAAGATTGTCCTGATGTTATTTCTTTTGGAGATTTTTGCCGATGGGACCTGTCTCGTTTTTTTATTTTGTGGTCATGGTGGACCCAATATATTTTCTGTTTCTCTGTAAATTCATAACTAGTTTGCCTGAGTAGAATATATTTTTTGAGTTTAGCGGGTGACTACCCCTTCGAGAAAAGCCAAATATGACCAGAAGAAACCACTGAAACCTAATCTCTATTGGTTATAGACATAGTGACACATGATGAGATGAGTGATGAAATTAAAATGTCAATATGGATATAAGAGAAGAACAATGGGCATATCGTATTCAATTTTAAAAAATGAATTTTTAGAGCAAGGTTGACATTAAATATCAAAATAAATATAAATAAATATATGTTTCTTTATATTTTAAATGTCTCTGGGATACTAGGAATTTTGGCATAATTTTAGGATCTTCTACGTACTTCAATCTAAAAAATATGGAAAAGTAAGTCAAACCTGAATTATATATTTACATTATATTGATACCTTTGTAATCTACAGATGCCAGCTAGCAGCAGTCGTGGCATTACGTGGGGACTACGACTGGCAAACCACCATCTTGGAGACAATATTTCGACTTCAGAGCAAGATTCCGGATCGCCTAGATTTGTCACCACACATAAGCACTAATCGTTCTGTACAGAAAGCCTTTGCATATGTCCATTGGGAAGATTTTGATGTGGTAAGTCCTACATTAGACAGTAATAATTTTAAAAACAATTTAAAACCATAATTGATAATCTTTGCATGTGTTTTTTGTTTTGTTTTTCAGAGTACTAACCGAATTTTGCTGAATAAATTGAACGGTTCTTTGCAATCTATGCAAAAAGTATATAGCCTGGAAGGAGACGGGCTGATCATTGGTGGAACAGAAGTATACAAGCCAAGAGTAAGGAATAGTATTTACCACATTTTGTTTTGTTCGAGATTTGAAATTAATATTGAGAGTATTCACGAGACATCCAATAGGACTCGAACGCGTTTAAGTTTTATTTGGATTTCCCTATTTCACATAATATAACAATTATGAATGATAAGTGTATTTATGTTGTGGCGTAGTGCATAGATCAATCAAAGTTAAAGGTTGGTGATTTTTTTCCACTACCTCATTTGCAAACTAAAATAAGAAAGCATCTGCCTGAAAAAACTACCTCGGATACGGATATTCCTGTTTTTATTGTTCTGGAAGACGATTTTTTAATTTTTGATTTCATTTTAAAAGGTCGAACAAAATTCTATGGCCTACAACTTTGACTGATCTATGTTACAACTTAAACAAATTTTTCATGATCCATATGAGAACAGGGAAAATCTAAAGAAATTGCGCACGAGTTCCTCTGAATGACACATGGATTCTCTTAAAACCGGCATCATAAAAAAATAGTTAACAATTAAAATAGTACTATATAGGCCATTGATGTCAATCATCACTCTTTAGTTTGAACATAAAAATTCAGTTAGTAGTCCATACTATAAAAAGTTTACAAAATAAAACTAAATCTCTCGTATTTACTCTATTACAGGCACTATTGAATATTGGCCACCCCTATTTTGACCAATCAAATTTTAAAAGTAGACCATGTTATAAATCCTACATCATTATCACCAGTGTTGGGGAGTACCTACAGTGCTTCCCCGCCGGAGTTTACACCAACACCAGAACGATTTCCCCCCGTTTTGGACAGCCATAGATATGATGAGAGATAAGTGACCGCTGTATTTGCCGTCTTCCTGGAACGATCGGGCCAATTTAGTGAAAAGAATGTCAAACTTGCATTCACAATGAATGTCAAAACACAATAGCTATACCTGTATTAAATTACTGTCTTATTCCCTAGTACATTTATAAAAAATTGCGTAATAGTAGAAAATTATCAAAAGTTTTGCAAAATTTAGAAAACGCTCCGGATTTGATGAAAAACTTTTTTTTGTTTTTTATGTTCGACGAAAAGAAAGCAACTTACGAATAACAAAAAATGTCAGGACTTATAATCAACAATGTAATTTTGGCATTAATAAGTGCATTTCATTGTTAATTCATTTGTTTTTTTCAATGTGTACAATGTACCCAGACTTAACATAGATCCAGCAATTTAGTTTCTGAAACATCCGCCCGGCAAATGAAAAACATCCAAACCACGTGATCTATAAATCAATTGAACTGGTGTTTTCCCATAATTAACGGGATCTCCAATAATATTATTGTGAGCTTTGTGATATTAAATCACATGTAAATTCCCTTGAATTACATGGTGGTTAATGCAATTCATTATCTATCACCAATAATAATAAAGCAATGTATGAGTATTTCAAAGAGGAACTGCAAAATAGCATTCAACATTTTATTGAAACACAATTTCACGCACCAGTTGCAAATGTTAAATGCAATACACACAACTATGATTTTTAATTAGGTTTTGTGTGTGGAGATGTTGCTTGCTATGAAAGTATATGCAATTATTATAATTTTAAAATATACTCAACTGGGACTCGAAACCAGCACCCGTGTCTTCATACTGGTGCATCTATAATCGTGTTTCAAAATACTACGGCGAAACTGGTCATTTTTTGTCGTAGAAACATGATCAAAAACATAATCTGCATGAGAAAGATGAAAAATTTCAAATACAGTATAATAAATACTCTTACAATTTGAGTTTATTTAAAAGAGAAAAAGCAGTAATACAAAACACAAAACAAAATAGAATTATCATAATAAAATGTAGACCGCATGGCAATTATCGGATTACCTGTGTAATGGAACTGAACAAACAGTGCATTATCATATTCACTTATCTGAATTGCTGGCCCAGTGCTCGAGTTTGAATAGAGATAATTGCTCTACTGGACTTTGCTCCAGGGGTGTACACCAAAAACTACCTGGAAAGGTGGTGTAAACTCCGGCGGGGAAGCACGTAGATACAATGTGTGTCCTTTACCTATACCTAGATACAAAGTTTAAAATGTACCTGTACCTATATCTAGATCCTTTTTATTGTGTATCTTCAGAAAGTTCAGATACAATGATACAAGATACTTTCTGTGAAATTACTTACATTTTTAATATGTAGGCCCTTTATTGTTAATACAAGTCTAGATTTTGGTTTATTTGGTCATAACTCACAACCATTAGATCAAATCATAGGCCTACCATAAGACATGATATGGGGATCAAGGAAAATACCATGCTGGTCAGAACCAGGCAGGGGGAAATAAAGGGGGAAGTTTTTCTCGTCGCTGCCCAGAGTTTAACCTCCAGTTTTGGGGAATAAAATACTTCTCTACATTCTATAGGGCCATAGGCTGATGTTTGCGAGATGTAATTTTCCTCTTTTCTCAACATTTACGATATCTTGGACAAATTCAACTCCCAACCCAAGAAGGGGTAATCTTCTTCTTCTCAAATGCCCACATTTGGCCTACTGTATGTCTAGTCAACCAGTAGAGACAAGCCTCCCTTTCCTCCTTCTTTATGCCACACACCTATTTGGTGCAGATGCTTTCCTAGCAGGTCATGTTGTGTCTTTAACCTGAACTGTGCTGTTTCTGTTTGTCTATCATATATTTTGTTGGGTTTTCTTGGCTGTGTGGTGTACTCCTGCCATGGTTTGTCTTGTCCCTTTTCGACCCATTCTTGTCTGGTTTTCTTGGAAATTGCAACATGGGCTTTAACTGAACTGTAAGTTAACGGTTTGCTATGTTGTAGCATTTTGCTACCTTGCTTAGCTAAGAAGTCCGCTTTCTCATTGCCATTTAGATTACAGTGTGATGGTATCCACTGTGGCTTAATTAGGTGCCTTGTTTGCATTGAGCAGTCTTAGGATTTGTAGTTTGCACTGCCTTACCGCTGAATTCGCCTCTTCCTTGTTGACTACGGCTGAATTACTGCTTTTGAGTCTGTTAAAATTACAACTTTATCACTGCGACCGTCTTTAACTTTGTACAGGGCTTTAAGAATAGCAGTCAATTCTCCGTCATAGCAGCTACCATTTTCCCCTGCAGGGTGAGATTCTTCAAATTCTCTGCAATATATGCCTGCCCCAGCTTGGCCTTCACTTGGGGTAGCTGAGCCATCTGTGTAAATTTGTAACCAACCTTTTCCAGGTAGTTCTTATGTATGTGAGTTATTGTTAGTTTTCTCAACTCCTCGTCTATGTAGGATGTCTTTGTCCTACCCAGTCCATCCACTCTCAGTTCATGTAGGACGTCTAGTATGGCAATGTTTATATTTGGTAGGGGGATGTTTTCTCTCTCTGTGTGTTTCAATTGCCCGATGAGACCTTCCTTCACCTCTTTCACTGCTGTAATGAATGTTTTTTGTGTCTTGAGATGTTCGTGGGGTTCTCTGTCCCATTCCAGCCGGTCTAGTCTTATCAGCTTCTCATGCAGGCATACTGCTGAACTGTTTCTTCTGACCTCCAGGGGTGGTATGTTAGTTTTAGCTTCCATGGCAACAATTGAATTCAACTTAATACCTCCTTTGATTATTCTTAGAGCTTGATTTTGTACCCTGTCCAGTGCATCTGTGTCTCTTTTGGTCGACGTTATAAGTAGAGAATTGCCATATTCTAGGAGGTTGCACGTATGTTGTGTTTGTGATTTTTACGGTATCCTCGTTTGCCCCCCATTGTACACCAGCAACTCTCTTCATCAATCTCAGTCGTCTCTTCCCCTGCTGCACACATCTTTTCGATTTGTTCAGTTCCTTTAATTTTTTGGTCCGAGGTCATACCAAGATAAGCGGGGTTATTTTCCTTGTTCAGCACTGTCCCTGCAAACTTCAGTTGGAAATTGGGGATGAACTGCCTGGTTGTGTGGTAGTTGTACACAGTTTTATCTTTGTTCACCATCATTCCGTTCAGTGTTGACCATTCTTCTAGAGCCTTCAGTGCTTTATTCATCTCTTTCTCCATTTCTTCTGCATCCCCTCCACAGTACCACATAACTACATCATCTGCAAATATCTTCATTTACTTCACTCCTGTCTTGTATGTATTCTGCCAGGTTATTGATTAAAATAATAAAAAAGATTGGGGTCACTACTGCTCATTGTGGCACCCCTGCTTTTGTTTGTCTGTACCTTGATCTCTTTTTGTTGTACCTGACTCGTGTAAACCGTTGACTCAAAAAGATTTTTACCCACCTGTATATGTTGTCAGGTACATTCAATTTGTGCATTTTCTGTAGCAGTTTGCCTCTACAAACTTTGTCAAATGCCACTCTAAAGTCGACCATTACTACCAAGGTTGAAAGTTTTTTGTTAAACCCTTCCTTGACACCCTTCCTTGATGTCTGGTCGACAGTACTGCGATTATTGCGGAAACCAGCCTATTGTGGTGTTAATAACCGGTTTGATTCTAGGAAGTTCCTCAGTCTGAAGTTTACCATGTGCTCCTTTACTTTTGTTGTCATTGTAGTTATAGACATGGGTCTGTAACATGTACAAATGTCTCCTGAACATAGCTTGTGCTTTTCTCAGCTTGATCATATCCTGCATGTCTCCTGTTCTTTCAGCTTCCTTTCTTCTATGATCTCTTTCCTCTTTTAGTTCTTGTAGATGCTCGTTCCAAAAGGGTTTATATTTCTTCACCTTTCCCCTAGGTAAGAATTTTTTTGCTGCCTCTTGTAGTATTTCGTTAATCTCTACTCAGTTGGTAAACCTTTCTTCAGTGTATCTTCTGAATTCCCTCCAGTTTGCTTTCTTAAAGTTCCAGCTTACTCTTATGTCTCAGTCCTCTCTTGGAACTTTCTCTCTGGTGATTAGTAACATTTTGTGTCCTGCCACTGTTGGAGATTCGAGATTTTCTTGTTTGATATCATCATTGGATGAGCGTAGCGAGCGAAGCGAAAACTTCAATTTCACTGACCCCCCAAAAAATTTAGCTCCAATGTTTTTTTTTTTTTTTTTTCTGTATTTTTGTCTGTTTGTTAGCAGGATTCCGGGCAAACGGCATAAGCGATCTTGATGAAAATTTGAGGGGACCTTCGTTTTCTCTGAACTTAGAGGTGTATTGTTTTTGGGTACAATCGAAGAAATATTTCTCATGAATATCGTACTTTTACAATTTTTTTCGATTTTTAGTGCGATATTTTCGTCACATTTGGGCCGATTCTGACCAAACGGGAGGGGCTACAACGTTCATATTTCACATGGACATTAAGATTATGGTGATGTAGTACCTTGTGAAAGAAAAAGTTGAAAAAGTTAGCTAGAATCCAAAGAAATAAAGGTTTTAATATTAGTTTTTCAATTTTTAGTACGATATTTTCGACACATTTGGGCCGATTCTGACCAAACGGGTGGGGCTACAACGTTCAGATTTCACATGGACATTAAGGTTATGGTGATGTAGTACCTTTTGAAAGAAAAAGTTGAAAAAGTTAGTCAGAATCCACAGAAATTAAGGTTTTACTATGAGTGGTTTGAGGTTTTATTGTACCAATTAACAAGTTACAATAGAAACTTGACAACAATCACCTACAATGCATTCAAAAAGCACTTGCAAAGGAAAAGTGCAAACAAACGCAAAAAACGCAAACAAAAAACGCTCATCCATCAACGCGGCGGGACTTTAGCGTTTTCCTAGTAAATTTTTGAATGGCAGAAGGCCAGGTCTGGTCTTGATTGGTGACCTGTATATGATAAAAAAAGTAAATGGCAAAGGTGTGCCTTCCAAAAGAAAAATGGGGTTACTATCCAGAAAGTCTTGTACTATGTGGCCAACCCTGCTTGTTTTCTTGTAATTCCACAGCTTGTTTGGTGCGTTGAAATCTCGTACTACTATAGTACCTACCATCATTTACATCAATACGGTCTAGTATGTTAGTTTCATTGAGTGGAGGGTTATACGCTATGATTAGAGGTACATGAAAATAGCGTTTTGTGAATAGATGCTACAAAGCGCTATTTTTTCACTTAAAACTAAGGTTTTCCAGTCCCATTTTATTTTATTTTCCATAGTAGGGATAGTTTGTTTAAACACATTTTTATGCATTGATATTGATTCAACCTTGATGACATAATTTCAAAATAATAATATGAAAAATCTTCATACACAAGCTTTTGAAGGTGGCCAAAAACTAGATGCTACAAAACGCTATAAAATGACACTTAAAAATGCAATTTTCCCGTACCTCTAGCTATGATGTATTTGATTTATTTTTATTTTTGCATATCTCAAGTTGGGCTAGTTTGATTTTGTCTCCTTCCTCCATCTCATGAAGTATCTTAAACTTGGCTGCCAAATCCTTTTTTACTCCAATAATCATGCCTGAGGAAATTGGTCTGGCTCGTGGGAGGTTATAAATATTAAATCCTAATACCTCTGCCTTCTCTAAGTTGTCCTTATCTGTTATAGCACCTGCTTTGATTATTGCGAATGCGTCACTGTCAGTGTCTTGTAAAATTTTCTTAATCTCTATGTATTTATCTTGGGATATTCCATCCGCGTTCCAGAATAGAAATTTGACATTGCCCTCAAAGGGCAGGTTTTATTTCTGTCTCTACTGGTTGAATTAGGTATTTTGTTTCCGATCGTTCAGCATTAACCAGGGGGCACGTGTATGGAGCAGTAGTATTTACAGTATCTGTACAAATTTACTCTCATACGGACGCGATCGGAGGCCACCCCCCAAATAAATAACAGGGTTAGTAAAATTATAAATAAATAATAAAAAAAATAAAAAATCTTCAATTTAATAAATTTCTTGTGTTTCGTTTATGTTTATGTACTATTGTTTTGCAATGCTCTGCCCTAGTAGATAGAGCATTCAGTACATGGGGTGAGGGGGGGGCAATCCTTACTCTTTGCAGGAACAGGCTAACTGACTACATGTTTGAAATGTGGTTTTCATTGAATTAAATAAAATCAATATTGACTCTCCAAATTTACGGGAGAATAAAGATTGAAACAAATTGCGTATAATATATTGAACTTGTAACTAAAACTGTTGTGTAAGTCTAAGACTAGGGGTATATTCTTCCATTTGGGCACAAAATGACATCTGTGATGATGGAATCACAATCACAAGGAAACATGACAGTGTGTGTATTGTTATGTTGTAATATTTTTTTTAATTTACTACTTATTTTTTCTTCAAGATGTTCTCATATCCCTTGTCATCTTATCATATTCTTAACAACTAAACGTATTTAGTTATCGTTATTTGTTTTTAAAAGTACCTTTGTATCTATGAGGTACTATGGGTCTACTAAGTATCTTGTACCTTTACTTAGCCCTAGATACATTTTGAAAAATATATCTTTACCTGTATCTAGATCCATTTGAGCCAAAGTATCTTTACCTGTACCTAGATACTTTAAAATCTTACCCAACACAACACTGATATCACAATCATAATAGTGGTCAAAATAGGCATGCGCTTATATTATATGTTTGTATTATAAATATCATAGCTTAGAATATCGGTATCTAGTCTGCAAGTACACCTATCTAGCTCAATGCATACTATTATCTTTAATAAACTTGACAATGCTCTTGTTATGGTGATTGTAGGCCTACTTGTTACATCAAAATCTAATTCAACAGCTTCTACTAACATACAATACAATTCAGGTGAAATGGCTGTGCATATAACTTTTTTAACCTGTTATTTTAATATAGTCCTACCCGTTTTTGTTTGTTATTTTAATTTATTATTATGGTAGGCCTACTGTGAATCTAACTTGAAAAATAAAAGTGAAAATAAAATAACAGTTTGAGCTTGTAGGCCTTTTTAAATGTAATTCATTTTTTTAATGTTTTATAATTTCTAGGACAGCAAATATGTTGAGCTTTGGGTGGACTTTAACCTTGAATCGGGAAGGGTCTATGTACTCTCAACATTAAAAGGTGGACCCGAAAGCAGTACTTCAAACATTTTTGATGATGGAATTCAACTCGTAGTTTTTCAAGAGACTGTGATATCGGCTGTACTTAGTGACACGTAAGATTTATATTCAGTGAAATTTTTCTAATTATTTTATTTCTGTCAGGCTATTGAAAAACTCTTTTTTTAAGTTACATAACTAGGGATTTTGGCTATGCCAATTATTTATTGATAGGCTACGCCGCTACGGTGATCATATTTCCCAGAAATTCCAGGACAGTCTCATATTTTATTTAGGGTTATGTCCCGGTGTCCTCAAAACGTTTTTAGGGACTCTGTTTTGTCCCAGAATTTAAGATGCCTGTTTTTGAGTAATGTTTCCGATCTGCCTCAAGAGTGGATTTCGTATTGCCCACGTTTACAATGCCTCATCTCTATTAAGTTTTACACATATCTTTGCTTCTCAGTCAGTGCGTTGACATACTTCTGAGTGGGGTATGTTTCGTTCCACAGTTGTGTTCTTGTAATTCTTGTCACACTGGAGTGCATCCGAGAAGAAAGTGTGGTTGCAGTTGTAGAATGGGTAAATGATAATGTGTATTTAATGATGATTTGAGAAAGGAATATGCATTTTTAGGTCACTACTATGAAAATAATAGCAAGGTGATATGTACTCTGTCACGCGACCTTTTCAATCAATGGTGAGCACACGAACATTAAACTCAAGAGCAAAAATAAATAAAAAAATACGCACTAGCCGGTAAAGCTGCCAGTAAAATATGCCTTGTGGACGGACAATAAAAATAAACAAAAATCTAGATTATAAAAGCAATATCTATCATAAAATCTCATTTTGTTGACAACTTGACGTCTTGTACGGACTTGTATAGGTTTTTGTTAAAAAATGTAAAGTTATTGTAGTCTATCATTCACCAGACAAAGTGATTTATATTCTATACCACCGTGTGTCACTTATGCGAGCAAGAGTCTGACCTTTTAGCCACAGGCATCTATGTTGTCGACTCGTCGCTGATCCCGTGAAATGATGTACCGTTGCTGCCTTCCTTCTGCCCGTATGTCCAAACGACAACCGACAAATTTGTAGGCACTTGTATTTTTTTTATAACATAAATATTTATCCCAATTCTAAGCTTTAACTGCAAAATTCATGAAAATAAAAGCACTTCCACGCATTTGAAACATTAAACTGCTGCAGCTTGTAACGTAATCTGAAAATAAAATGTACCTCACTCCCTAATGTGTCCCATGATCTTGTCCTGGGTTTTTTATTTTAAAATATGGTCACCCTATGCTATGATACACCCTTCCACCCTTCCCATCTCAGACAAGATGGCGCCCAGACCTAAAGAGCAAATTTATAGCTCTCGCTATTTTTATAATACTTTACTCGGGGAAAAATCTAATAATAACAAAAGTGTAACCAATCAAAAAACTTAATTACCTACAACTTGTGAACATACCATAAATTTCCGGAATCACAAAGTAAGTTAAATAATATAGATAACAGTTTGGGTCCGGGACGCATGTCAGAAAGTGTGTTGAGCACAGGGCTTGGCCTAGGCCCTATGAGAGTAAACCATAACAAAAATTTAACCAATGTAAGAACTAAATCACCAGTAACTTGCAAATATACTCGCCATAAATTTACCGAAATAAGTTAAATGACAGTTTGGGTCTAAGAAGCCTGGAAGAAAACGTGTCGGGCCTAGGCCTAGGCCCTACGAGAGTAAACCACGGAGACTTAAGACTATGGAGTATACTAAAGACTCTTGAAAGTAATTATGAACACAAAAAAAAAATGTACTGTGATCAAGAAAAAAACAGGTACAAACCCCGCAAAACTAGCATACCATGCCTATTTCGAAGCTCATATCCGATATGGATTACCCCTATGGGGAATCTCACCACAATCGCATTGGATTTTTGTCATTCAGAAAAGAGCTGAGGATTCTAGCCAGTATAGGGTAAAGGGAGTCTTGCAAACCAGGTTTTAAAAAATTAAACATTTTTACTTTCTCAAGTTTATTTATTTATGAAGTTCTGGCATTGACCATAAAGAATAGAGAGCATATAACCAAAAATTCCTCAATCCATAACACAACACCCGACAAAAAGACGATTTTCATATCCCTACCAAACACACTAACAAATGCCAGAAGGGCACGTTTGTTACTGGTAGAACACTGTACAATGGTCTCCCTGGGATGATAAAAAATGTGCAAGAGATCCAGAAGCAGCTGCGAGAAATTAAAATATACCTACTTAATAGTGCCTTCTACACAGTGGATGAATTCTTGGCTGGTAATACTACATAGAAATCGACCAGTGTTTTACCTTATTTTGTACAATACTATTTAGCCTATATTGTACAATTCGTCCACTTTTAGAAAACTGTTTTAACTTTTAACAAAGCAATACTAATGCTAAGTGGATGAAGGTATTCTATCAAAATGTTTTATATTGCATGGTATTTAAATTTTCCTTGTTATTTTAATGTTATGTATGCATGTGTGTTCAGGCCTATTGGTCTTTCACGTTTTAGCCATCTACATTTTAGACAAACACTGACAAATCCTATACTTTCATATGTCAAGTCAAATTGGATGATAATAAAAACAAACAAACATACAGTACCTGCAAACGACTTAACTTGTGCTAACTCTTTTCAGAGGGCCAGATAACTCATACCTCAAGCTGCTCATAGAGCTTGACGATAACGTTGATCTTGAGTGTAAATTACCAACTTATGACTTACCATTAGACTCATACAATGCGCAATACTATGATGCCCGACAAGCGGGGTCCATAGTTGAAATACGGATTAAGAAAGAAGCGGAGTACTTGCCGAAACTTCAAGAGTATGTACTGGCGAATATGTATGGGGAGCGATTTCAGGTTTGTGTGACCGTCCTATTCTACTTTAGTGTATTCAGTTAGAGAAGAGTTCACAGATTAAGAAAGAACACGAACATGGAGAAATTTAAATCTCCGCTCCTCGAGCTATGTTTTGTGTTGATATGTTGATGTTCCCTATACTACTCAACCCTATGAACTCTTCTCCAAAACAAGTAATGTAGGTAATTGGCAATCTATCATACTCTAGTACTTTTGTACAAGACTGCTTCACAAGCGCTTCTTGCAATTGTGGTGTTGAATTTAAGTGTGTTTCTATTTTGTTCACCTATCTACCTGAATCAATACATTTTTTTTTTTACAGAAAGGGTGGTGTCATTTACATGAGAAATATTTTTTAGATTGTACTCCCTCCTCCTCTCCCCCCCCCCCCCCCCCCACCCCAGTCGAAGAAGATTGTTGCCATTCTGTTATTATGTATTTTAGAAATTACCCACTGCGTGGCATCTGTTTCTCCAGATGCCACTGGTCACTGCCAGATGGTCACTTGCAATTGTGTCACTAAGATCGGAGTAGACCGCTGTGAATGCTCGAGAATACACCAATATTGGTGTGTTTTGGCAAGATAGCTGTTGGCCTGATGGCAGGAGCGTCACTAGAGATTGGACATTGGGGGGGCGCAACCGCGCAAGTACTTTCGTGGGAAAGGGACCAAGCACGGGGGGTATGGGGAGCAGAGCCCCCCATAAATAGCGCCGCAGGCGAAAATTTTGAAAATCAGGTTTTTTGAGTGCATTTTAGAAAAAAGCATAAGGCTGAATGCAATACCAAAACATTGTAGTTTGTGTGCGTCAATTTGTTTTGTCGCATGTCGAGCTTACAATTCACAGCATACATGGCAACATAATAACGTTTGATCTTATTTTCAATTTAGAGACACATTTATTTGTTACTGATGATTTCGGACAATACAAAGGAAAGATTCAAATGATTGAATTTAGGGCGGGGCTCTGAGAGGCTTGTCCCTATATATTTTTTTATTTTTTTCAATTATAAGGTAATTTTGATGCAAATAAGTGCGTTTTAGAGCAGTCTTAAAAAATTACAAGACTGCTCTAAAATGCAGTTGAAAACTTTTTATTATTGTTCTATAAGTAAATTCGCAATTTTGATTGGGCTCAGACAAAAGAAGGAAATGAAACACTTCACAATTAGACAATTTAATTGTCGTATGAATTAATTGCCAACTACTAGCAAAAATTAACATCAACATTTTTTTTTTAAATCTCGTGTCTATTAGTAAGAAATTACCTACCGGTACATTATTAGTTTAATAAAGTAATGATTACCAAATTCGAATTTTTTTGTCAAACGAAACAAAACTCGTATTTGTACCGTTTGACAAAAAAATTCGTACACCAACTGTTATTTTCAGAAAACTATTTAAGCTATAGTCAAGTTATAGCTAAAGGTGTTTAGAAACTATGTCCAGAAAACCGATTCTCAAAATTTAATTTTGAACTAGTCTTGTATATTACACTTTTGTCCAAAAATCTAACTATAATTTCCAAAAGTGAGATTATGTCCCGCCCAAAAAATTCACAATTTTTTTTTTCTGTTATTTTAAAGGCCTTCTTTCATTCAGCAAACTTTTCAGACATGTTTCTTCGACTTTCAAATTATCGGCCAGAGGTGGTACAATAGCCTTAAATGTAACATTTTGAAGAATTTTGAAATCTCAAAATTAGCTCTTGGCAGCAGTCTTGTTCTTTTCTTCAGAAACTTTATGATGAGATCTTTTTGCACTTGAAATGGGTGACTACAAGTTGATATAAAACCCAAAATTAAGTTGAACTTCATCACTAACTCCTATCTAGGAAACGCCAAAGTTATTGCTAGACGAGGGATAGAGCAGTGTTTCAGTCTGCATTAAACTTGATTGTTGTTTAAAGGTTAAAATGATATGGGATTTCATTTCACATTAGTAATAACATTTTTGCATACTCTTATTCGTCAGCTTTTAAATGATACCAAGGTCAATCATATTGTGTTAATTTTACCCAATTAATTGAGATTATTGTCATTATTTTGAATTTATTTAATTAATTCAATTAATGGAAAAGTTATTCGAATAAAGTTTTGAAACCAATAATTTTTTGGTTCATTGTGGTCATACTTTTCTTATTTGATACTTAAGGTGACCATAATACGTGATTAAGGAACTTTTAATTGGGATTTAATGATTGCTTAATTTCATTAAGAAATTAATCAGTAAGTTACAGGAATTTCGTTTGAGACATGCAATTTTGGATTTGTTGGCGTTATTTTAGTAGAGTGTGAAAATTTCATGGCAATCGCTCGAGTTCTACGTATAAATAATAACATAATTGTATATATTTAAAAGTGAGACAATTGCAATAAATTGTAGTAATTTGTAAATATAATTAAATTATTGCGTTTATGGTAAAACTTCCAATGACATGTTTGGTAGGTAATTAAAAATCCATAAACAACAACAAACAACAGTACCTGCCTGGTTTATTCAAATCCGATGATAACTTTCTGAGTTACAGGAATTTTAAGAATTGTTTTGGCGGCCATCTTGAAGGTGACTTATTTGCTTCCAAACGTGTCCCCCGGTGAAATAACATTCTAAAATATATCTTCTACTAGCTCCTAAAGTTTGGTGCTGGTTTCCGGCTTTGAAATATTTTTATAGTTGACGCAGCAGCTTCTTCCACGGACTCTGGGTACTTGTTTGGAAATTCATTGAATAGGCCATCCCAGAAACCGTTTTTTAACAAACACCTTCATAGTTCATAGTGAGTGCCAAAATAAATATTACTATGATGCAACCCATTTTTTTTTTATTTAGCAAAATATGGGAGACAACTTCACCCGTAAAGTGGTCTAAACTGGTTCTGCTTGCAGGATTAGAATTCAAATGTATTTTATTTCCTACTTTAGGGCTTATATCAGTTAGTTTGTATAACTGAATAGGATAATCCAGTGCTTCCCAAACTTTTTGAAACCACGACCCACTTTTTAAAACAACAAACTTTCGCGACCCACCCAGCGATAATTTTATGTACGTAAGGAGGGGGGGTGAAGGGGGTCTTTTTTAGAAAAATTTCGTTTTTACTAACTTGAGTTTTTAATATACCGGTAATTCGTCGGTAATTAACATTGAATATAATTTTACATACACCCCTTATCTACCTTATCTATTTCTCATAATGAGGAGTGTGCGAGGGGTGCGCGTGTTTTCGAGCTGTGTTAATGACGCCGGTGACGTTGACGTCGATGCGAGTTATTTTGAGGCGAATGGTGTTTGACAGTTGCAGCTTGTTACGATATTTTCGATGATAACAGGTTTGAAATGTTTCAAAACAGTCATACTTATGGTCTTTCATGTTTTTCTCCCACAACACATTTTTATTATGAAACCTTTTATTTTGTCGTGAACTGCAAATCCTATATCGGCTCCTTCAGTTCCTTGTAAATACAAATTCAGCTTGTGTAATTTTGAAAATATATCTGCCAAATACGTGTGCTTCAGAACGAAATCCTCGTTGCGTAATGATTCCGCATAATCGCTTTTCTCGTCCAGAAACATCGCGACTTCATCACAAAGTTCCACAAGTCGTGTCAACACTTTCCCCCTCGAAAGCCAACGTACCTCGGTGTGTAGAAGAAGAGATTTATGATCACTACCCATCTCATCACATAGCTGTTCTTAAGCGCGATTGCAACGGCCTTGATTTGATGAAGTTCACGATTTTCATGGAAATGTTCAAAATGCTTTTTAGCTCATCCGACATAGTTTTTTATACTAACACTCCCATAAACATATAAAAAAATACCTAAGTTTTGGGCGCGGTCTGAAGCCGGTAATAGTACTTCACTATAAACCCATAGCTTATATCCTAGCCCTAGCCAAACGTTGAGGGAAGAATGTCTTCGTGTTCGAGTAATTTCCAATGAAATGTAATAAAAATTATACCCGTCATTGATAAGAAGTAAACAATAATGATGGGATGAGTAAAAAAAAGTAAAAAAAGTTTTGCTAGTCGGGACTCGAACTGGCGACCTCTCGCGTACTAAGCGAGTACGCTAACCTTTGGGCTAGCAGAACTACAGACTCTGGCCGGTCCAGAGCGATGCTTTTGCAGCCCAGAAGATATGCACACTGACTCGAAACGAGCATAAAAGTTTTGTGATGGCAATTAGGACACTTTTAATACTTTTAAAGCCTACTGCCAATATTTCTTGAATGTAATTGACGTCTGTACATAGAATGTGTACGCAATTACTGTTTACTTTGGTATGAAACACTTTCGAGGTGGCATTTCTCTCGACGCTTCCACACTCGATCAGAATGAGAAGGCTGCCCGTGCCATGTTGCCAAGCCAAATACCAGGTTGGCCAAACTCTCAAGAAGAAGTTTCCAACTATTACGTATCGTATATTTATTGTTTATAATTACATGAAAGCCAATCATATTGAATGTTTAAGAGGGTATGCTGAGGCTAGAACGGAGGCGAGTTTAAGCGCTCAGCTTTCTGGATTTTTTGGGTAAACGGTTTATAGCACCATTATCAAATTTCACACTAACGTTAATAAAGAATAAATCTATGTTATCCATTACGCGTATTCCTAAATTAATTCATTGATTTTGAATTAAAATTTAGTGAAATCACCAAAATTTACTCAATTTTGGTCAACTTCGGGAATTTATTCCAAGTGAACCGATTTTTTTAACTCAAATTTGCATAATAGAACCCAACGTTTAAATCAATGTAAACGCGCAGGTTTATTTGGTTTTATCGTAAGATAAACAGTTTGGTGGGAATTTCCAGAATTGTAATCCATGTTTT
Organism: Sweltsa coloradensis; assembly: GCA_024449915.1. Taxonomy (NCBI): domain Eukaryota; kingdom Metazoa; phylum Arthropoda; class Insecta; order Plecoptera; family Chloroperlidae; genus Sweltsa; species Sweltsa coloradensis. The sequence goes on along the minus strand of JAMZAV010000850.1, from coordinate 29,592 downwards.
GGATTTCCCATTTTTTCACGTTTTGAATTTATGTCTCACAATGTATCTTTACCGCTTATTTTGTGCAACCAATTACAGATATCAATATAAAAGTACTTTATTAACATCCATTTAAAAATTTGGTAATGATATTACTAACCGTTCAGCAGAAATCATCAACACCTGTTTGCGCGCATCTGAGTTGGGCCAAGCTCAGCGTACCCTCTTAATGTTTAACGAACATAGCATTTTTTCGTCCATAGGCCCATTAGCATAATTTAATGATTAACGTGTAATTTTGATGGGGTGTTTCAATTTCCGAGGTTGGCAAATACTTAACTAGTCAGTTAGCAACTGTACCAATAAGAGATGCAAATAAATATGTTATCCTAAAATGTAACAATTAAAAAAAAATAATACTCACAGTAGTAAAATAAACTACAGTTGGAAGATTATCTGATATAAAAAATACTAAGTATAGGCACTATTTTATAAGTTGTTACTGAATAATAATAGTATACTCTTGAGTCCGCTGGTACACTCGCTCGAGTCACTTTAATGTTTAATCTAGCAAATAATTTAGTTAGCTATCTATGACGACGTCCATATTACTATTGGGAGGACAATGCATACGTTTATAATTTATATTCTATGTCTTGTTTTTCCATTATCCATGTAATCCAGTGACTATTACAACACAATACAAGTAAATAGTGTTATACCAGTAGCTGTTGAGAAATTGTTTATTGTTAAAATTTAAAAAAGCTACATTGACAAATTTTTTGTATACATGCCTAACGCCTACTAAAAAAGTTTTAAATATTTCCCCGTTTTATAAAGCCATATTATATAAATGTGCATCTCAACAATCTTGAACATTTTTTATTGGTGGTTTAATGTGAATAAGCAAGGGGGGAAAATAGAAATATTCTTAAGAAACCAGGCATTCTTACATCCACAAGCGTTTAAACTTTAAACGTTTTATTATCCTACTCGTAATTGAAAAGTTTTTGTATTTCTTACAAAATAGTAGGCCCTACTGTAGTTTACTTAAAACTTATAAACTGTACACACTTTGGTTTATACTATGTCGTAACCCATAATAATGTAATGTTTTTTCCTTTCAATTCTTAAAGATTGCCGGTGGAAACCAAGGCTTGGTTAAGTGTGTGGGTCACTTGGAGGCTGTGACAACCCCACTTACTGTAGGCCTACAAGAAGATGAATATAACAGGGGTGCTCGGTCGATCACATCTATCTCGACTGTCCACCTCAGCCCAACCCAAAATATGGACAAACTGCCGGACAGTGGAGGGGCTTTTTCTGTGTCCTTAGCAGCAGATGAGGACTCTATATCTTCTGCAGTGACCGTGCACCGCAGCTTATTTGTTGCAAGGAAAGACGTTCTTGACAATGAAACTATACTTGCTCTTCTAGATACTAACAGCGAGTCCTCGGACAGTGAAATAAAACCAAACACTCCCCCTAAAGATGCTTTTAAGAAAATTAATAAAAGTACTCTAGTGAAATCTGATGTGCAACCGACAAAGAGCGAGGCAAGCACTCGAATGGAAAACAGTGGCTCACTGAAGCTTAATGTGGCTCAAACAAGCAGTGTAAAGGATTCTGGGGATAGGCCTACAGGTGTGGATGATGCCCATAGTTTGCCAGGATCAACTGATACAGGTGTTTCGAATTCTGAAGAAGAAATTATGATGAAGAAGAAAAGCGTCACGCCCCAAGCGAAAGTGTCACCCGGGGAATCTCCTCAGTCAGAGTTACAACGTAAATCATTTAAGAGAAAGCTGTACACTAGGAACGATGAGATCACACACTTGGAAATTCCTTTAGAAGACTCTGACTCCAATGGGGTAAGTAAAAAATACAGTGTTTGCCTACTAAATTAATCAAATTCTATGAAATTGTTGTTTTGTGGCAGTTTAATTCATTCATTAGGGGTAGGCCTACCATATAGTAGTTTTCATGGTTCATAATTCATCTATTTGTGTCTGTTTTTTTTGTAACTTGTTTAAGGTTTAGATTTATCAACCTTCCCTCTCAATGGACTATGTTTATTTGTGATCCACATTTCCATTTTTTTTTTTTTAGTCTTAGGCCCTACTAGGCCTACAGTATTAGGCCTAGTAAAATTTGCATTATGAAATGAAATGAAACAAGACTTGTAATATGTAAGTGTTTATAGGCCTATCTTCAAAAATCAGAAATGTGGATGAGACCATCAGTCAGGGTGCTAATTGTGCCAATTAAATTTTGACCTCTTAAAGTCTTAACCCGAAATACGCAATACATAGATATTTGCGAAATACGTAAACCCTAATTATTACCATATAATAATGTTTAAAATGAAGTACCAGAAACCTGCATCCTGAACATTTGCTGTTTTTTTCCATTTACATGTTATTGTTTTCTTCCATGCTGGATGCTTTACTTTTTATTTATAAGCCTTAGTGGGACCAAAATGATAACACTGCCATAACTCAAAATTTCATTTTTTTTAAACAAAATTTTGAAAAATGTAAAATTTGTTTTGAGGCCTAACTATGAAATAAATAAATATGGGCCTACGGTACATGTTTATGACAGGAAATCGAACCAAATTATAGTTTTAAGGTTCAGTGATAACTGATATCTGATAACGACAAAAACTAGATGTTCTGGCTTTTGCAAAGTATGGAATTTTGAGATCTGGTTGGTTATACTAACATGGTAGTTGATAGTACTTTTGTATACTTGGAGACCTGCAAACCCAAGACCAGGTAACTGAACATACCTAACTAATTTTGGTTAATTACTTTTTCTACAATTGACTAGAAGGTTTTACCATATTTATACATATTTCATTTAGGCCTAGCTAGTTTCTTATGATTTATTTTATTTTTTTGTCCCTGTAGCGCAAAAGCAAAGTCAAGAAGAACGAGCGTGCCGTTTACCCTGGAAAAAAATTAGCACTCCTACCTACCTCTAAGAACAAAGCTCTGTTTGATTTGGATTCAGAGGACGAATTTGACAAACTGTGTAAGACACCGACTTTTCAACATGAACGTGCACCTCCTACCAAAGTCGACGACAACTTTGCTATCGAATCAAATTACCCTGGAAAAAATTAGCACTCCTGGATACGTTCCAGGATAGTTCCTGGGCAAAGGGAAAGACTCAACCTCAGTTCCTGATATGCCTACCTCTAAGAACAAAGCTCTGTTTGATTTGGATTCAGAGGACGAATTTGACAAACTGTGTAAGACACCGACTTTTCAACATGAACGTGCACCTCCTACCAAAGTCGACGACAACTTTGCTATCGAATCAAATTCAAGTAGGATTTTCACTGATAAAACAAAAAAACGTGTTGTAGGCAACAACTCCATTAAAAAGAATGACCTAGTGGTGGAAATCGTTCCTGCCAAGAAACCTGACTCAGATTTACAGAGAAAGGGTAGAAGGCCTAGGACTAAACGTGGCAATCCACCAAAGACAACTCTCAAAACCCCAGTTACTGAGGACGTTGTCAATGCCAGTGTTGATGATTGGCTACACGAGCCTCAGCAGCCGTCAACGTCAGGTATGGGTGATGTCAATAAGGCTACACATTACAATATTGAAAATAAGTATGTACTCGACGATATCACAGACGAACAGAGTTTGCCAGTTGATATTTTGTTTTTATTGTTTAAACACACCTTTGTCTCCGCTACGAGTATAAGGGAAAATAATGTTTGATATGTGAATTTTTTATCACATGGTAGCCCTAAGGATAAGTTTTGAACCGGTGGACGAAAAGATTGTACATCAAACGTTATTTCAGAAAATTATTTTCCCTTATACTCGTAGCGGAGACAAAAGTGTGTTTTAACAATTTAAAATCATACCCCTCAAAATTAAGTATTGCACCTAGAACTTTCATTTATATATTGACTCAAAATTTGCATAATGGCCAAAAGTATATAAATATATATATAATGCCCCCCCCCCCCAAAAAAAAAAATATATATATTCAAGTTCCTTTCATTCAACCAACTTTCAGCCATTTTCATTTTACTTTCAAAATTTCGGTAAGTGCTCTGGAGCAGCAGTTCTTAAAGTGGGGGGTGCGAGCTGCATGTAAGGGGGGCTCAGTACCGGTACTCATGGAAAATGTGAAAGCTTAAATTTTGCAAAAATTGCTGTTATAGGTTTTCACTGCATTTTTTTTCTTGGTTACAAAAAGGAAAATTATTTTCAGAGTTAATATTTTTAGTCTGCAAAGTAGGCCTACAGTTTCAGTTAAGGGTTGTACCGTTGAACGGTTGTACACATCCAGTTGCAAAAACCCCCTTTTTTGCATTGACAAGCATTAGGCTAACTGGCTAATTCTAAGTACTGTTCACATCTCAATGCTGAAAATATCTTGGAGTGAATAACTTTTTACTGAGTGGATAGACTCTAAATATGAATTTATTTATTTATTTACTACATGTTTTTTAGATATCCACCGAATTGCTCACATTGACAAGAGAAGAAATAAAGTAATTTACTCAAATGCTGTGCATGTATTCAGAAAATTTTGTTCAACATTAAAACAATGCTAAATCAGAAAAACTATTTTTGACATTTGGGTGGGGGGGGGGGGGCGCCGAGACATTCTGTTCTTTCAAGGGGGGGGGGGGGCACTTCAAAAAGTTTAAGAACTGCTGCTCTAGAATAGCCTTATGCCGATGCGGTATATGTCCCATGGGTGGAAGTATAGGCCTCAATTGTGATCTTAAATGTTCCAAGACACCTCATTAAACTGCAATCTAAATAGGATTTGTTAATGTGCTTGGCTTGTTAGTCCAGTGGTTATGTCCCTGCTTCCAATGCAGAAGGTCTTGGGTTCAAATCACGCTACAGGCAGAAGATTTTTAACTTCTTAATTCTGATACATATCTATTGATTCTTGAATTGGGAATATGTAAGCAGTGACTTGGAACTATCCTAGTAATGAGGTACTTAATAAATTTTAAGGTTTTTCTGAATTAGCCTGGTTGATTCTGGCATACACCGCGGATGAAATCGAGTCCAAATGGTTTGTGTTTCTTATTTAAAATTCCGGTCGTAGTTGGCAGTTGTTCGCTCGTCGAAAGCGTCAGCGCCGACAGGGTTGACGTGGTCTGGAATAAGTAAAAGTCGCCCACTAACAGTCAGGTAGTCAAACTCCATTATGACGTTTCTGAAGAGCTATGGAAAAAAGTAAGCCGTAAACATGAAAACATAAATTAAAAACTATTTAAAAAAACTAAAATATTATCATTTTTGCGTTCTTGCGTAGGTTACAGTTATATAGAGAAAAACTTAAAAATACTTAAACAGTACCGCATTTCTTTGTTTATATTTGATTGGCTATTAATGTGAGAAGCTGAAAACCCAGCACAGGAGACGGTAATTTTTGTAAATTATATGCTGCTGGTGCAGAAGGGTTGTCTCTTGTCTGTAGTTGACTTCCGCCTTTGAAGAACTTTTCCAGACATGCATTAGTGCCGTGAGTAGAGAAAAAAGTCTAGTCTAATCAACTACCATGTTCAGCCATGCTTCCTAGTTCCCTTGCTTTTTTAATATATAAAGCTTACTGCCTTGTTGATGATGTACATTGCTACAAATCATTAGAATTTAGAATGTAATGGTGGAAAATTGAAAATTATACCACTCGGTAAATTTTGTGGGCAATTTTACGGTAATTTACAGACTCGCATCACCAATGCTTTGTGATTTTATTTTAGCTGAAGAAGTGTCTGGCGAGGACTGTGCACCGAATGACGAGCCTGATATGTTCGGAGCAACATCTAGTCAAGACCCGACCCAGGTATGTGTGTTTCACTGAATGTTTGAAATATTTACTCTGAGGCAAGTTTCAAAGATAAAATAGGTTACTGTCATACGTAGGGAGGGTTCCGTTTTTTTTTTAACTTTTCTTTGTTAGGAACTTTAAAGTGAGCAAGTCAATATTTTCGGACAACGTTTTCAAAAAGTTATTTCCTCTTTTTATATGTACCTGTAATTTTGGCTTCCTCAGAAATCAATATCAATCAATCATCAATCATTTTCTGGTTTTCCAGTAAGCCTTAAGACAGGTCTTCTTTTTCTTTAAAATGTTCCTTTTACGATCTGATACACTCACAATGTATTTATAACATAATTTGTTACTTCATGTTAAATTGAATTAGTAGGTACTACTTTATAAATTTTTAAAAAAACATAAAATTTTAATAGGAACTTTCTTCCTTTTTTAAGGAACTACACTTTTTAAAAGGAAAAAAAGGAATTCAATTTTTTTAAAGCTGCTTTTAGATAGATGAACTGAACCTTATAAAAGTTTGTTTTTAACCTTTTGAAAAGTGGGTTAAAAGTTTTGGTTTGCCACCCCTAAAGTGAGTTATTTCCCGTATTTTAGACTGTGAGGAAAAAAATTCGTAATGAACTCAATTGTCAATATTTTCCTGTGATGTAAATGTTTATTTGCACACAAAACATATTTTTAATTTATAATGCTATAGTGAATAATTGACAACAATAGATGCTTACAATAATATAAAAAACAATTTTATAATTTATATTAAAATAGGGAACATTGCATTTTTAAAATCAAGTCAATGTTGATTTAAGGTAAAAACAATGTAAAATCAGAAAATTATTGCAAAAATAAAAAAAAATACAACAATGGATATTGTCTCCACGCGTTGCGCCATAGCTACCGATAACACTTGTTGCTGCCTACTAGGCGTGCTAGTAGGCACCACACTTGCCGTCGCACGCACCAGCAACGCAAATATTCACATAAACATGCTAAAAATAGAACAAATCTCGTCCGAATGTTCCACCAAATAGTTCAATACGTTGTCAATAGGTAGCACTGCACTGCACTGCATGGCCGAACACCAACTTTACTAGGCAACCCAAAAACATCAAAACGTACTCTGACAGGCCGTTCGGGCGCGCACGTATATAAACGGTCATACTTTTCAAAAGATTAAAAGGAACTTTCCCAAGTAGGCCTATTCGCGGTTAAAACCTAACCAGGTAGCAGCACGGTCGTATGCCAGCATGGCCGTCCGAAGGCAGATAAAAACACGGGCTGCATAGCGAGCAAGTGTGTTTTTCATGCTTTGAAGCATACTATTTCATTGTAAGCGTCAGTTCTGGAAATATTTCCACTTTCCAGTAGTTGGGTACGATGGGGTAGGACAGTCACTATATTTTGTAACCATAAGCTGGAAAATAACAGCAAAATAAGGAATTTTATCTAGTAATTTGTAGACGCGTAAAATCCTATGGGCAATGTGTTTGCAGTAATTTTACCTTGATGGCAATACCGCAAATTTCGTATGATTATTGCCTGGCCTTTACTAATATGATATGTTCTTTTATCACACATTATTCCCACCCCACCCAGAAGTAATTTTTTGCGGGTTCCCCGCGATAAATTATCAAACTCGATTTGTTATTAAATTTATGTTTCGTCACGCCATTGAAACCTCTTATAACACAGTCTCACATTTTAAAAGCCCCCCCCCCACCACCCACCGCAACCCGGCTAAAAGTTTAAAGTTATATATTATGAAATGCACCGGCCTTCAATAAACTTGATATATAGGCCTACTATTACTAATACGCATAGTTAACTAATATTTTAAGTCCTAGAATTGTTTTGTTGTTGCTTTGGTTGAGATTATAAATAATATGAATTGAATTGTATTGTATGCTCTTTATATTTAGCTTGACAGCTATTTTACATCCTACAAACATATATGTTATATTTATTTAATATCTACTCACGACATTTACTTTTAAACATTCCAACACTTTTGATCTCTCTCAAATCTCTTGGTAACATATTACACTGTCTTAATAATAAATAAAATATAGATTTTTGCCCATAAATAAAGTCTACGCATAATTTGCTGTTCACGGCAGCAGTTGGTACAAATCTCTTGGTATATAGGAATAAGAAATCAAGGTAGGCTAGTTTACATGCAATGCACTGCACAAATTTAAAAATATTTTTGGGACATATATTATTAATAATAAAAAATAATTTTAAAAAATCCATATTATATCAATAACCATTATCAATTATACCATTAATGTGACTTAAATATAACATACTATGGTACAATACACAGTATCCTTGGGTTTAGAATGTTGAACCCAAAGACGGTACATAGCTCTTAGCCCGCTTTGGCCCTATACCGCCTACAGCACATCATTGTAATAAATTAAATATTACCATTATGGTATAGGTATGACCATTGGTATAGGAATAGAGCTCTCAATTAACCCATAGTAATGCACGGAATAATATACCCATGCATACTTTTTGTTTCATTACGCAACTCACAAAATGTGAATTACTAATTTTATGACCTTTCTTGCTTGCTAAATAATGAACATGTTCGAGTAAATTCAATCTCGAGTTACGGTACAATAGTGCATTGGTTTAACATTGAATGCCGCCATGCAGCCGCCCGGTATCTGCCTTGGAGCAGTTCTCCACTTGACCGCCAGATGTCAGCCACTTTGCTTTTAAACGCGAATAGTTACGGTATGCCTAATCCTCGATAGCTAAGTGAGGTTAGTGAACACTGATAAATTTCAAGTGCAAGGGACCCCAGATTCCTAACATAGTTTGAATTTTTTTAGGCAATCACATGCAACTGTCTAGTGTTGGGCATACTAGGGTGCCTGATTTAAAGTGAAAGGGTGAATTGGCTGATTTACTATAACTGACATCATCATTGTCTGTTGCCATGACCAACTCTGTGTTGGGTCAGCAATCTGCTCAGCATTGAAGATAGGCATCTCCATCTTCTTTTCTACTGTGGCATTGTTCTTCCCTTTCCATCACATCTCTGTTCCACATCTTTCCTCACTCGCACTATACTGCCATCATTGTCAGTAATTAATTTACTAACATCTCATTGACATCACAATTAGACTAAATAATAAATACTAAACACATCAAATGAAATAACTAATACTTTGAGTTTTGTGTGATATGATATGATATTTATTGGTATTGTCATATATATATATATATATATGTACATAATTCATGTAGATAATTAGACCCAATTAAAAACAAGATACATATTACTATAGCCTATGCATGCGCATGTGTATAGCCTAGCTAATTTTTAGTAGATATCCTGGATAATATTAACTACGTTAATGGAGAACCACGATTGAATGTCCGTGTGTTAAAATTTCTGTCGGCTCACCGCCCTAAAAATATAGCGTTCTCACCGTCCAAAGTATGTAACTGGATGGAGTCGAAACCAATGTCAAGCATTTTATTTTATTTTTAATATATTCTACTACGGTAGTTTGCCCGATTTGATTGGATATTGCTTACGTCTCATATTAATTCACTAAGGCTATTCTAGATGATGAGTGGTGATAGATGAGGATGAAGTATGAATAGAAGGGAGGAGGGGAAACCCGGTACCGGCACGTAGCCTACTCCTTTCAAAAAGTACCAAGGGGACCAACGGCTTAACGTCCCATCCGAAAGGACGGTGTAACCTTGACAGTCATATAGGTTCCTCCACTAACCCCGACTGTCGAGCAGACATCGAAGAGAACGAAGCCATTACACTAGCTCTTGAACCCTCCGTCTGCTCTAACCAGCGGTATATGTGAGTTTCAGGGCAGAGCGTTCACCCACTCTCCCCCTGACCACACCCGAAGTTTACTTAACTTCGGTGTTCGTGTGAGAACCTGCTAAACGACCTTGACTAAATCGCTGGCCCGAGGCATGAGCCTAGACCTAATAATAATAATAATAATTTTATAACGACTCTACGGGGTTTCTCGGCGGGTTCCTAGTGTTACCATGGTTACCATGACCATGGGCCCACTGCCTTATAGTTATGAACAGATGAAAATTTGCTAGGAACCAATGAATTTGCCAGGCGGTGGGCCCATATAAATTTGTATTCACGGTGCGTATCTAAAAGATAAAGTGATACTGTATTAATTTTTAGTAGGCACCATCTGCCTGACATGTACTAGAAGGACAAAATACATTTGTGATGAGGCACGTAGGAACGTTTTGAAAGTTAGTGGAGGAAATTTATTAGCAGATTTTGCAGGCGGCAGCTGGGGTCTGGGGCTTTTTTCGGGCAAAAAAAAATCACTACTACAGTTTATTTCGTCATTTTTTAACTGCACGCGTACTCTGTGAACAATGTTTTATAGCAACTATCTGCGATATAAAAACTCAAAAAATGAACCTGAAGTGGCCCATTTTAGTAAATTTCAACCTAATTTTTAACGTAATGACAAAGCATACTGCAAACATATTCATCTTAACAAGGTGACAGTCGAATTGTTTGTGTACCGGTATGTGCGTATTTACTACGGAAATTCTGCGATTAATATTTAACTCACGTTAGTTTTGCCCCCCCTCGGCCAAACTTGGTGGGCATTGCCACCCCTGCCCCCCCCCCCTCCTCCCGGTTCCTACGCCACTATTTATGATGTTAGCCAAGATGTGGCAGCACTGTACACTCAACAGGCAGTCATGGCGGGAGTTGCTGTCATACACATTGTACAATTTAACATGAGTCTTTGTTTTTAATAAACTGGTACTATGGTACTGGCTCATGTTGTGTTGTTACTGATTACAATCCTCGTAACATGACAATAATGTTGATTAAAAGGTAATGACTTCAAATTAGGTAGCTACAATTATAATCAGAAGGTAGGTAAATAGTGTTTTCTAGGTGTTTGTATGTTTTCTATTCTATTTCTTTACCAACCTATGAACACTCTTCCAACCCAAGTAAAACTAGGTAGTACGTATAGTATTTCTTGAAATTACTTACGACTTGTCCTTATTCCTAATGTTTACTTATTTTTGCCATGTCTAGATTTGTTGGATTTGTGGTTGTTCAGCCCAGCTAGTTGACGTCTTACTTATGTTTTTCACAAAATATATATCTTGTGTTTTTCAGACAGTTTACAACAATCGGAAGCGTAAAAAAATCAACAACTTTACAAAGAAAGCAGAGAAGGTGATTTGTGACACATTTAATGGGCCAACGTCTATGTTACACAAAGAAAGGTGTGAAATATTTCATTATATTTAATGTATCAAATTGTAGTTATATTTATTATTGTCATAGGGAACTAGCCTTCATTCCAAAACTCGAATATGTTAACAATAACAACTAAAATAATTTTTTTTGTTTCTGGTTCATATTACTGTCAATATTTAACGAAGAAAATTTCAATCGGGCTTCCCGCCACAAGACAACATGACAAGTAGTGTGACGTACTTGAGTTGGGCGCAGACTCAACGAAGGCTTTATAGCAGACCGTTCCCCGTGCTCATGTCAGTCGTGTTATCATTTAGATTTCTAGATTAAGGCTATTCCACCGCGTTTTTCTATTTTCCAAAATATGCTACTAAGTCAAAATATAGTGAATGGCTTTGAAACATGGCAATTTTAGAAAATCAAAAATATTTTTTCCAAATTTTTCTGATCCGGTACACGGCCAATATAGCCACCTCAAAATAATTTCAAACTTCAATTCGCCAGGGTACACCATTCAACGTAGGGTGTTGTGCTTTTGTGACATTAATTTTCAACTGTTTTTCTTTGGACTGACTGAGAGAAAACAGATTTATTTTAACAATTGTCTTTCCTGCGAATTTTTTCGTTTGGCGGTACAAATCGGTAAAAAATACCGCCAAACGAAAAAATTCGCTGGAAAGACAATTGTTAAAATAAATCTGTTTTCTCTCAGTCAGTCCATAGAAAAACAGTTAAAAATTAATGTCACAAAAGCACAACACCGTACGTTGAATGGTGTGCCCTGGCGAATTGAAGTTTGAAATTATTTTGAGGTGGCTATATTGGCCGTGTACCGGATCAGAAAAATTTGGAAAAAATATTTTTGATTTTCTAAAATAGCCATGTTTCAAAGCCATTCACTATATTTTAACTTAGTAGCATATTTTGGAAAATAGAAAAACGCGGTGGAATAGCCTTAAAAGAAATGCCTCATTATAAAAGCTACCATAAGGGCATTGACATTTACGGTTTAAGGATTCAGCCTTGTCAAAACCCTGTTCAGTCATTTTTGTAGCCTATTTAGGCCAGGTACCAGTCAATATAAATATGAGCGAACAAGGCTGCCATTTGGAAGCAGCCTACATGAGTATGATGCAAACTACGTAAAAAGCTGTTTACACGTCACGGCCCATCAGCGGGCATTGGCACGGGAATTTAAAAACCTATAACTTTGTACACCCGTAGTTACCACGGATTTTTTTTAATTTCTTTCAAATTGTGAAGATTATTTAATTCTGTTCTACAAACAATTAGAAATGTTAAATGTAAATTTGAAACCAAGGCTAGTTCCCTATTGTCATAAAAATTTGCCCCAGCTGTGGATCGACATTCTTCTTCTTCTTATATTATTGTATTTAAGCTTGTGGCGTTACTTGTGGATTTTAAATTTATTACTGTGAAGAAACACTACGGATTAATGCTTGCAAAGTGCAAACATGAAAGATAGAATCACACTCTGGTATGTTTTGTTTGTCATTGTTTATTACCGTAGTACTGCACTACAGTATTCTGTATTACCATAGTTCTTGTTCCTCAAAGAGCAGAGTTGTTGTTACTTTAAATATAAATCAAATCGCTTGCCTCTATCTATTTACAAATCTTTTGCATTATATTGATATGTTTCTCAATCGGATAGCAATAAATTCTGATCATACAAATATTAATGTCAATAAGTTTACTTTACACTAGGTTATGAGTTGAATGAAACATTTTATTTTATTTTTTTATAATAATATGTTATCTTTATAATATATATATATATTATATTATATATTATTTATAATTATTTTATAATTTATATTTCTAGGAGCCAACTGAATATTCCAACAAAGAATCGTATGGTATCGCAAATACCTGTGCTAACGAAGCTTGCAAAAAACACAATTTTTTTTGACAAACGTTCAAGCGAAAACTTGGAACTAGCTGACCAAGCAATTAGTCAACCAAACAAGTTCATTGTAGAAATGGGAACAGTGTAAGTACTAAGTAGTCATTCGGGCATTTAGGATGTGATGCAAATGATTTAACGTTTATTTCATTGAAATTTGAAATAACAGTAAGCAGGGGTGGTTTTTTCTTTCTACACAACTTCTTTCTCTGGTACTTTTTCTTACGTTAATATGACTCAAACTTTACAAAACGGAGGCTACTGGAAGAGTTATGTAGGCTATAGCTAAAAAGAATGACTACATATATCAGGGCGTTTAATTCGCTTTTAACGAAGGTAGTTTGGTTCAAAACGGTTGCCAAGTCTGATATACACATTGAATTGGACCCAAAGTGATTTCGATGCAATTCACTTTAGTAAGCGAGTTGGAGTATTTGATCCGCTTGGCTTGAACCTGATATACACTTCTAAGCGGTTCCGTACACCTCGCCACTACCTGCGGATGATCTGTTGCTTGTTTTTCAAACATTAGAAGTATAGGCTTCCCGTTTTCGCTCACCACCTTTGAATTCTCAACCTTGCGACGCCAAGCTAGCGGGAGATAATATTAATTATATGACAAAGCGGTTATGGCTGGCCTGTAGTGCAGCCATGTTACATTTTTTTTACATTTATTTGTTAGCGCAAATTCTAAAATAAACAGTTTCCTTATATTACAAATTTACAAATTTTCTAAAGAACTTTTAAAATGTATTAGCACATCTTTCTGTACAGTGCTCTCAGGTAACAAATTCCATTCAGATACTGTTCTAATAATAAATGAAAAATTTTCTACGTCTGTCTTAATAATATCTCTTTTAAATTTCCAATCATGATCCACCCTACCCTTATGAATCCCCCTTTTAAGGAAACTATTGATCTCTCTCCAGCCTGGATAATTCCTTGATGCCTCATACAATTTACAGAGTCTTGTCTCTTTTTCTCCTCAAATCCAAGGTATCCCATCGTAAATCATTTGTCAGCTTTCCCATACTTTCATATCTCCTAATCTGTTAGCCATTTAAATCTGTTTCTTCTGTCCACTTCTTTTTTAATCCCTTAACCTTTCTGGCAGCTTTTCTCTGTACCTTTCCAATTCCATTATTTCACATTCATAGTAAGGATCCCAAACTGCCCCTGCATATTCTTAACCTTTTCTGTGCGGCCATCGAGTATACTCGATGCCGCCATCTTGTTTCCCCAGTGCGGCCGTCGAGTATACTCGATCTGGGTTGTTTCGAAACGCGCGCGCTTGTTTCTGCTGATAGATATAATCGATTGTAAAAAGTCGATTTTTAAACTTGCTGCAACTCTATGTGCAAGCTGTTTAACCATCTTCTGTTTGGTACTTTACTACTGAGCAATTCTCAGTTATTTCAGGAGTGAAAATTGGCAAAATCAAACAATGAAAAATATATGGCGTCCTGGTAAGGTTAGGATGATGAAGAACAAGTTTTCAGGCAAAATAGGTTGTAATAAAAAGTTTATGATCACTATTCTGACTTGGTTAAATCATACTACTTGAAGTAAAGGTTGAAATATAGAGAAGAAGGACGTTGTCAGTAGCCTAGGTGACGAAAACCAGCTCACACTTACGTAGGCCTATGCTAGGCAATTGTCACATGTAAATAAAGTCTTGACAGTATAAAAGCAAGACAATCTAAACAAGGTTATAGTGTAATGAAATTTACTTCATTTCAGGATGATTAACATTGATAATTAAATTTACTTTCAAATACAAGTGAAGAATTAGCCTTTTTGCTCAAATAACCCCAGCACTGGTGTTGGGAACTCGTTCAAAACCCGCATTGAAATGTTAAGCTGGTCTAACGAGGGTTTTATAATATGTTTGTACCTTAATTTCAAATGAAGCTCCTTTCAATATTCGCTTTAACACTCGTACACCCTTTCTATAACTGACTGCACTTGCATCTCCCAATTTAAACCCTGCTCAAGAATCACGCCTAAAGGCCTACTTATAGATTTTATCCCTCTTTAACACCTCCCCCAAAAGCATATGCATTGGATTTCTTACATTAAACTTTTGCCTACTTAGGCCCAGCTAACAAATTTGCATTTCTCGACATTTATACCCATCTTATTAGTTTTAGACCAATCTTCTAACAATTCTAATTCCCCTTGTAATATCTCAGAATCTCTCGTCTATAATTTGTAAATAAAGAACAAAATCATCTGCAAATAATCTAAACTTTGCTTTCAACCCTACCCCTATATCATTGATGTAAATAATAAATAATAATGGGCAAAGCACACTTCCTTGTGGTACTCCAGATGTCATAACAATTTGCCGATATATCATTACACACTTTGACTTTTTGAACCCTGTCCCTTAAAAGCACGATATCCAATTAACTACCCATTTATCTGAAATCAAACTATCAATTTTTTAAATTAACTTATCATGAGGCACCTTGTCAAATGCTTTTTCAAAATCTATAAAAATTGCATCTACCTTCCCACCTCTATCTAAAATATTTGCCAAATCATTAGTCAAACCTAACAGGATCCACTTTGAAATTAGTTCCAACGAAATCAGTTTGGGTTGTTTGATATACGGTGCGGATTTCAAACCGATTTCTTTCAAAGCGTTTTAAACAAACCCTTTTGGACGTCCTGATATATGTAGTCAATATCTTACGTCTTCCAAAATTTAATACTTTGGAGCCAGGTTGCTAAGAGGGTATTTGGCCTAGAAACCTGGGTGTTTTCGGGGATATTCCCAATCTCGTCATTTTTTAGCTGTTTCTTGGAAAATAATACCATTTATGTCATATGAAAGCACTTTTATTCCTTATTATATAATGTCAAGCACAAATTCCATAACATTTCTGGTTTTTGTCTGAGAGTAAAATCATTATTTTATGTTTTGGGGTAAAAACAAAAACTCAGGACAGTAGGCCAAGGTCTAGGCCTAGGTGGTATGTCTAGGGCTTACCTTCATAATCAGGGTCCAAATAAAATCCTCCATCTCACTTCCCAGCCACTGTCATCATAGAATTTAACATAATAACCTAACTCATCTAAAATATCAATATTATTCATTATAACAACAGTTATTTACGAAATAAACATCGAAATCAAGACACGAAAGCGTAAACAAGCAAGTGACATCTTCTTTTCGCCTTGTTTGTTCATTTAGTTCAAGGATGGCCAACTGGCAGCCCGCGGAGCCCGTCCATCCGGCCCCCGGACCCCCGAAAAACATTATGAATTATGTACATGGGTTTATACTTCAATGGCAATAGCTAAAAGCTCTGCTATAATAAGTATAAAAGATTTAAAACATACTGTTATTTTCAAGTTGTCCTATAACGAGTGTCAATGTAAAACGCATGGAAGCTGTGTCAAGAAACGAGGTTATTTTAGTGTTCTTTACGGATCACGCCAGTCTGCATCGAAGTGGCGGTGATTCTCTGCGACCTTGACGGTACCGAGGCTACAACGCAACCCAGCTGTAGGCCTCTCGCGCACATCTTATGCGCTCTGCTGTGTCTGGCACTGATTTATCACTTGTGGTTGTCGCCGAGGTTTCTGATGGAACTGTTGGCTTGTATAGTGGCGTAATTGCTGTGATTGAAAACTGAAAATTGCGTGTTGATTATCAAAGTGTTTTCTGTGGCCCAATAAAACTAGTAAGCCAACTCAAAAGGTTGATAGTGAAAATAGGGCCTTTAACCCCCCCCCCCCCCCTAATTGCAGTTGAATAAGTAGCCCCCGGGATGCTGACTTCGAAAATGAGTGGCCCTTGCCCCCTAACATTCAGAAGTTGGCCATCCCTGATTTAGTTCACAAAAATCGCACCAACCCATCTGAACACTTCTGAAAGTCGATACAACAGTCCTGCTGCCTTAGATCGCGGCCACAGCGTATAATTTATTGTTGATTCGGCAGAGATGAAACGCAGCCCGAGTCTGGCTCGGGCGTAGGTCCCTCGTGTGATGGCGGCCGCCCGAGCCAGACTCGGGCGCCGGATCCAAAGTGTTAAACAAAAAATTAACTCAATTTTGTCTACGTCGTCCGGCCAGAAGAGCTTTTTTTTAGGCTGTTAGAACTTCCCGGCTTGACAAAGAATCCTGCTAGAAGAACTATCTAACTGTAATCTGTCTTCCAGCAGGAAATGCGCTTCTTTCTACATTCATCATTAAAAAGTACTAGGGCGCTTCGCTTTTTTCTGTCGCGTTGATGGATGAGCTTTTTTTTAATATTTCTGTCCAATGATTACTACGTTTTTAGTATAAGTGGGATCTCATTAGAAAATTATTTTTATTAAATTAGGATAATTTAAAAAAAATAGTAGGCCTATTTATTGCTATGGTAATACCAATTAAAAATAAATAAATAGATAAATAAATTGTATTTAGAGTCTACCCACTCAGTTATATAACTGATTTTCAGTGGGGGACAGTAAATCAAAGCGACCAAGCCAACCATGTAGCATGTAAAGTATCTCGAGGCCCAAAGACATGCTTTTTATACGCATTGTAGGTGATTGTTGTCAAGTTTCTATAGTAACTTGTTAATTACACCTGTAAAAGTCTTATATTAATACCTTTATTTCTATGAATTCTGGTTAACTTTTTCAACTTTTTGTTTCAAAAGGCACTACATCACCATTAGGCCTACCTTAATGTCCTTGTAAAATATGAACATTGTAGCCCCACACGTTTGGTCTGAATCGCCCCGAAAATCCCGAAAATATTGTATTAAAAATCGGGAAAAAATCGTAAAAGCATGATTTCTATGAGAAATATTTCTTTGGTTGTCACCAAAATCATAAAACATCTAAATCCAGTGATTTCAAACCTTTCCATAAAGTTTCATCAAGATCGGAGTAGCCGTTTGCCCGGTCACCTGCTAAATATCTCGAAAATATCATCTATCAAATCAAATCGAAAAAATCGTTAAAATATGATATTCATGAGAAATATTTCTTCGATTGTACCCAAAAACGTGGCAGGTCTAAGTTCAGAGATTTCGAAGGTCCCCTATATCTATCTTCTTCTCAGCGGAACGCTTTGTCCGTGAGTGGCAATGTAAATACCGGCCTCTGATGGCCATAAATTACGGTTTGATGGGGGTGCCTGATGATGAGAACGCGGAGTCGTGGCTAAATGGGGGGTTTAATTTGGGGAATGGACCATCCGCCAGATAATTGTACAGTGTGATGTGGGTGGGGGCAAAAATGAGTTTACAGTAGGAATGGTTTTGTTATTCCCGTCTCTTCTTGGCGGGCGGTGGAAGACCTCCTTGGAATATGGGGGGCCGCTTTCGGTGGAGATGACGAGTTGGCATGGTGTGAGGTGTTCTGATTGCTGATGTAGGTCTAATATATATGTCGTTTGGGCTCGGAAGGAACTGTGTCTGCGCCTGGATGGTCGGATTTCTTCTGTCTGGTAGGTCGTTGTAGAATGTTCGAGAGACATCACGGAGGTGCTCGGCTATTGATGCCATTTCTAGGTCTTCGTGGAGAAGGTGGATGGGAGTTTCACGCGGGACGAAGGACACCATTCGTAAGATTCTATTCTGTAGCCGTTGTAGTGAATCAAGATTGCTGAGTGTCACACCGGACCACACTGGGCATGCATAGGCGATGGCCGGTCGGAGAATCTGTTTGTAGATGGTCAGACGGTCAGATAAATCAATTTGCGGGGAAGTAAGTAGAGGGCGTAGGGCTGCCGCTTTTCCAGTGACTTTGCGATGGATGTTTTGAATGTGGTTTAACCAGGTAAGGCGCGCATCCATCTCCGTACCAAGGTAGTTGGCAGATGCTGACCATGGGATCTGTACTCCTGCTAGCTCCAGATAGGGCAGTAGCGGCTTCCTTCGCTTTGTGAAATAAACCGCTTTCGTTTTGGATGGGTTGATCGAAGTATGTCACTTGGCATACCAGGCTGCCATCTTGTTGAGACCTGCCTGGAGTAAAGCTACGGTCAGTGTAGGAGATCTTGCAGTAGCTGCCAGGGCATCATCGTCCGCGAATAAATGGATATCCACATCAGGAGGAAGTTTAGGGAGGTCCGCTGAGTATATATTGAATAGGAGTGGACTTAACACAGATCCTTGTGGTACACCCGCTTTGATTGGTCGTGTAGTAGAGACTGCTCCGAGCCAAGAAACTTTGAACGATCGATCTTTTAGGAATGATCTTATTAGGTGCTGTAGGTGCAGCGGAAATTTAAGTTGTTCCAGCTTGAACAGGAGGCCGGCGTGCCAGACTGTATCAAAGGCTTTAGCCACATCAAGAAAGACAGCTGCCGTACCATGTCCGGAGTTAAACCCATGGGTAATTTTGTTGAATTTTGTTGGATAATCTGAGCAGTTGGTGCACAGTTGATGCTTGCTTCACAAAGCCATATTGAGTGTCTGGTATGATAGAATTTTCGTTCACGTGGCTCTGGAGGCGAGTTCGAATGATCCTCTCGTAAACCTTGGCCCAGACATTGAAAAGACTAATAGGTCGGTAGCTTGCTGGATCTCTTGGCGGTTTTCCTGGTTTTGGTATGGCGACAACTCGTGCTGTTTTCCATGGATCTGGGAAGTAGCATGCTCGCAACGAGGCGTTTATTATGCTAAGTAGGCGGCAGTGAGCAGCTGCAGGAAGTTGATGGATAACGGTTTTGTTAATTCCGTCTGGGCCCGGGGCTTTCCTTGGTCGGAGATCTCGAAGAATTAACGTAAGTTCTGCAGAGGTACACAAGTCGCTAGCAGGTAAAGGTGGTTTTATTGCTGTTGTATAGTACCGTTCAATGGGTCCGTCTAGGTCAGGCGATGTTATTTATTTATATTATTATTCATTTCACTCCACCTATCTCTCTCTCTCTAGAGAATAGGTGATAGTGTTATACTTCTACTCTGTATTAGTCAAATGAATAAAAAATTACTTACTTACTTACTTACTGAGGCGACTGGAGCAACAGTCTGAAAAGCGTTCTCCATAACGTCTGCTAGGGTGTTAGCCTTTTCAGTGCTGCTGAGTGCCGGTCCAGATGGTGTGTCCATTGGTGGATTTGTAATACCACGTTTAGATAGTGATTTAACCATGGGCCAGATGGAGTGGTCGGCAACTGACATAGTTTGAAGTTTTTCCTCCCACTGATGTCGGCGGTGTGCAGCAATATCGCGGCGTAGCTCTCTGCATAGCTTGTTGTATTCAATGCGCAGGTCAGGCGTTCAAAACGCCTGCCACCGTCGACGGGCAGTATTCTTTATTAGAACCGAACGCTTTAGCCCTGGAGGGAGGTCCATGTACGATGGCGTTGGTCGGGTAGTCCTGGGAACTGCCGTATCAAATGCTGAAACGACACTAGTCTCAAGATGAAGAAGGCACTCTTCAATTCTCTTAGGATTTATCAACAGAGGCATTGGGTTGCTCAGATTTTGGGTCACAAGCTGACGGAAAAGATCCCAGTTGGCTCTCTTGTAGTCTGGAACTGTATGTGTGGAGGATACTAGGGTAGTGTTCCCCAGGATCAGAAGTACTGGATCATGGTCCGACGTCAACGCCTGGAGCGTTTGGAGGTCGTAGGATACTCTGACATTCCTGAGTATGGCAGTGTCCAGAACGTCCGCGGTCGTCCTATTTATAAGGTGGAAATATGTTGGATCGACAGGGCCAACAACCGTGTAGCCAAAGTCCACGGAGTGTGCCAGTAGTTGGGCACCCCTATGGTTTTCTACAACCGAGTTCCAGTGCTTATGCTTTGAATTTAGGTCGCCTGCCACAACAGTGGGTGTGGTTCCTGGAAAGAGTCCCTCTATATCCGGGAGGTAAATGCTTCCTCGAGGTGGGTGGTAGACGGATATCAGTCGGAGAGGTCCTCCCAGCGAGGTCACTTCTACTGCAGTAGCTTCAAGGAGTTTGGCCGGTGTTGGAAGGGCCAGCTGATGATGGTTGATTTCGTTTGCTACTATGATGGCTGGTCCCCCACCTCGACGTGTTGTTGTAGCTGTTGGGCTACATCACCAAAATTTACTCAATTTTGGTCAACTTCGGGAATTTATTCCAAGTGAACAGATTTTTTTAACTCAAATTTGCATAATGGAAACCAACGTTTAAATCAATGTGAACGCGCAGGTTAATTTGGTTTTATCGTAAGATAAACGGTTTGGTGGGAATTTCCAGAATTGTAATCCATGTTTTGGATTTCCCATTTTTTCACGTTTTAAACTTATGTCTCGCAATGGATCTTAAACGCTTATTTTGTGCAACCAATTACGGATAAAAATATAAAAGTACTTTATTAACATCCATTCAAAATTTGGTAATGATATAACCAACCGTTCAGCAGAAATCATCAACACCTGTTTGCGCGCATTTGAGTTTGGCCAAGCTCAGCGTACCCTCTTAAGGATTCAAACTTTTTCTTGTCGAATCTCTTCTGCTTGTTCATCTTGGATGTTAACTATAGCCGCCTCCACACCACTAATGATTTCTTCTACTGGAATATATTGCGGAGTTATAGCAAAATTCAATCCTTTAGATAAGAGCGATAATGTAGACTCATCAAGTACTTCTTTCGACAGGTTATGAACTATCCCTGGGTTTGATGAAACTGTGGACTTGCTAGGCGGAGAGAGGCAGTCAAACTTTCTTAACTGTTTAACAACCTTATGTTGTTGTGATTCAGATTTGTTAGCCGACAACACATCAAGCTTATTCCACATGTACGGACTTAACACAACAACAACAACAACAACAAAACCACCACCACCACCACTGCCACAACAACAACAACAACAACAACAGCAGCAGCAGCATCGAGGAAGTCAAGATGTTTCTATTTCTTTGGACAATGACAATCAGAGCCAAAGAAGAAGCAAACAAATTCAACAAAAACAATCTCAAATGTAATGTTTTTCAGTGTTGCCTCAGATCATGATACGCACAGTCGTATCGAAACGTCAGGTATTTTTAATAAAAGCGAACACAGCGAAATGACTCGTAAAATATTTGATTTCTCTAATAATAATAATAATAATAATAATAATAATAATAATAATAATAATGTATTGTAGGTAGGCCTACAGTATTTCTACTTTCTAGTAGATCTGAATAGTATATTCCTTCAAATTTGGCCATGCAGTATTAATTTCAAAGAAGTAGGGTTGTGCAAACTTTAAATTTTGATTTTGAACTTAACCAATTACATAAGCCTTTCTTACTTGGAAACAAATCTGTCAAAAATCAAATTAAATAAAGTTATGCTGTGCTGCGTTCTCCTAAACAGTAAACTTCCTCCCAACATTTTCGATTTAAGGAATTTTGTAGCCATTTTTCCGTTACATATTTTAAACATCAAATCCTTCTTATCCTTCCTTGTTGTCCTGGTTGCATCTGATACAGTTTGTTGAATCATGTTTCAGTATGGACGACATGGAAGGTGTTGGACAGAAGTACCTGGTCAAATCAGAAGAGTTGGTGGACCAAGAAGAGACGCAGCAACTAAAGACTTTCTTACAACCATTGCCAGACTGACAACAGGAAAACTGCCAAGCTGTTAAGCAAATGTTTGCTAATGCTACAGTTGCTTTGCAATAATAGGTACTATTTATTTATAATACATTACGAATTACGAACGGTACAGGTTCCTCTTAAAAATAAAAATAAAACTATTAACTATAATTCACATATTGTTATATTGTGCAATATAGGTAGGTAGGGCCTACCTTTAGTTTGTGATCTCATTTATTGAGAAAGGTTAAACCATTAATGTTCATCTACATTATTAATATTTAATATGTATTCAAGTTAATTACCTTGTAGTGTCACAAATGAAATGTACTGTAGACTTATAGAAAAAGTAAGGAAGATAAAGAAAGTGAAAAGTTTATACAAAGTGCAATGCATGTGCTATGTTATAATGTGTTTTACTTTTAAACTCATTGACATCTATTATTAATTCTGTATTTTTAAATGAAAGTAATATTTGGTCAAGCACTAAATAGCTCAAGTTATAGTACAAAAAGTTAATATAATTAAATCTCATTAAGTTTAAGATATCATAGAATTTTAAATCTTGTTGCTATAGGTGTATTATGGACTATGGTATATATATATATATATATATAATAAATAGGCTGCTAAATGGTACATTAAAAAACTGTTAGGAGATAAGAGTAGCGGTTATTGATCGGGAACTTCTTTCAAATCCAAGGCAATACGTATTGATTTCCATTAGTACAGTAACTTTATCTTGCGTTGCAGCTTTTAAATTCTTAAATTCATGCATTCCATAGAAGTGAAATCCTCCGCTTACATTTTTTGCCTTGGTTAATTATCAAAATGGTATTCTGTGTTATGTTTCCTTTCCTCAATATATTTTAAAATTTAAACCTAACAAGATATTAAGTCATGAAACGGTAATATAATAATAATAATAATAATAATAATAATAATAATAATAATAATAATAATAATAATAATAATAATAATAATAATAATAATAATAATAATAATAATAATAATAATGTATTGTAGGTAGGCCTACAGTATTTCTACTTTCTAGTAGATCTGAATAGTATATTCCTTCAAATTTGGCCATGCAGTATTAATTTCAAAGAAGTAGAGTTGTGTAAACTTTAAATTTAGATTTTGAACTTAACCGATTGGAAACAAATCTTTCAAAAATTGAATTAAATAAAGTTATGCCGTGTTACGTTCTCCTTAACAGTAAACTTCCTCCCAACAGTTTCGATTTGAAGAATTTAGTAGCCATTTTTCCGTTACATATTTTAAACATCAAATGTCACAAAATTTGTTTGAAAATTACTAACCTAATAGTCATTTCATTTCATTTTTCGAACAAACCAAACCTTTCAAAAGAGGTGTGGTTCACATGATTTTCCCACCCGTTTGCACAACCGTACATAAAACTTTGAAACAGTTGTATAAGGAAATAAAAATGCTTTATAGTACACCTATAGTATAGTGACTACTAGTAATTTAAAAAAAATACAAGTTTTTTAGACTAAATAACATTAAATTTAATTTTAAAAATGTGTATCAATAAAAATGCTGATTTTTTTCCATGAATAAATCTCTCTGTAGGGTATTTTTTGTATGCTTATTTTTTTCTCCTGTTTTTACAGCAATATCTCATTAAGCATTCTTAAACACTCACGTGCACACTCAGGCTGATTGATGATTGATGGTAACTGGAGGAAATAAATGGAATGCAAAACATTTGTAATGGTCAGGGATTTGAACCTTCATTCATAGCGGTTCTGGTTCTGGTTCCATAACGGTTCTGGTTCCTAAAGTATGAAGGTTCTGTGAGAACTGGTTCTGAACAGTTCTTAAAGGTTGTGGTTCCGGTTCTATACAAGATAATATTTTGTTTTAAATCGTTGAAAGTTGTTAATGCACAAAATTTGATTTTTGGGAAATTTAAGGTTAAAAGTTGATATTAAAATAATATTTTTTATAATCCAATAGTATTTACTAATAATATAATAAACAGTGTATTGTTAAGATATGAAGTTAATAAATGTTCAATAAAGTGGTGTAAAAGTGTTTTCTGTCATGGACTTTTGACAAGGACACACAAGTTCACAATAGCGCACGAGGAGGACAAAGGCTATTCATCTCCTAGGAGACCAAAAATGTGCACGGAGTTTAGTCTAGTCAAAGCTGCATAAGTCTATGCGGCCCGGGCCATATCGGACAGGATGTGGCCCAGGAGGTGAGAAGACAAAAACAAAAAAAATGAATAGAAGAGAAACATTATTTTCAAAAACTAGCAAACAAATTTTAAGCGTTTTTTTTTTATTTTGAATATCATTCGAAAAGTTGAAATTGTCGCTTTGTTGAAATTTGAAAGAAAATATTTTGGACTTTTTAAGTACTTTATATAATATAACAGTTTGGTTCCTGTTCCGGTTCCATAGAAACGAAGTTCAAACGGTTCCGGTTCTACAATTCGAAACGGTTCCAAAGGGTTCCAGTTCCAATCCCTGGTGTTGGTTACATTAATAGTATTTGGTATTTGTTTACCTTAGGGTGACCAGACGTCCCGGTTTTCCCAGGACAGTCCGGGTTTTCAAGAACCTGTCCCGGTGTCCCGAGAGACACCACCCGGGATGGGTAATTGTCCCGGTTTTCCCTCATAGGACGGTTTTATTAATTTTATGGTCATTTTTTAATTTCTAAACACTATCTTGTTTTACTGTAATACTAAATATGTATGGGTGGAACCAGATAAGCTGGCGGGCGTCAAGGTCAAGCGAGAGCACGCACGCCAATGTTGACAATTTACACACAACTGACACTAGGTAGGGCCTACCGTATTTGGTCATGTTATCGTGATATGTTAAACAGTGAGACGTTGGAGTGTAAAAGACTACTGGTCTGGCTGGTAAACAGGAAAAAACAGGTTACCTTACAGTGGGTGCCAGCACACTGTAACATACAAGGGAACGAAGAAGCAGACAGACTCGCGAAAGAGGGGAGCAGGATGAAGCAGAACAAGAAGCCCCTATCCTACAATGCCGTTAAATCTCATGTGAACACGGCAGTGAAAAACAACATCAAAAAGGTATGGGAGAAGGCAAGTAAAGGCAAACAGTGGCAAGGAGCAGTCACAAAAAAAACACGCACGCCAACGTTGACAATTTACACACAACTGACACTAGGTAGGGCCTACCGTATTTGGTCATGTTATCGTGATATTTTATCACATAAATCAACATTTTATAAGCTGTGAATAAAGTAGTTCGTCCCACAAAGTCAGTATTTTAACGAAATAATGGTTTTAAGTTATCACGATTACGAAAGTGTTTTTTTGCCTTGTTGGTATTGGTGTGTCCAAATTTCCAGTTGTTAATAATGCCAACCTCGTCAGATGTGATGTCAATGTTTTGGAGCATCAAAATGTCATGATTTTATTCGTACACTTCATAAATACTTTATTTTTAGGATATATTGGGCAAGGCTTGGCTTTAAAATAGTTGTGTTTTTCTTCGAAAGCAGTTTTAGAGACCGTTATTTTATTTACTTTTTGACAATCTTGGGGCCATCCATAGTGCGTGGGCGACAGTGCTGTGATCCCTCGGCGACCGTCACCTTAACTGGTTCCCTTCCACCTGTAATACGACGCGTCACCGTGAAGTTTTCAAAATCATTACACCTTCTTTTGTTTCCTGGAACATGACTCTTGCCTAGTGTGGCTCCAGTTTCGCTCGTGCCGCAGCCTCAAGGCCAAGCCGCCAACCCGATGCACTTCTCATCACTGCCTTCTGGCCCTTGTCGTGGGTGATTCTATTTCTTTTAGTTGTATGCATGGATACTGCTAAAAGTAGTCTCTGTTACACCAAATACAGATTTGTTCACCATCAATTCAACTGTAGTAGTGTGTGTGTTTAACAAATCTGGATGAAGAAGAATATTAATTAATTAAAATATACCATCAATCATTGAGGAAAATACTTTTTTGTCAAAAACCGCCATTTCAGTTCAGTCTAGGTTGCTTCACGAACGCTTTTTCCAGTCACGTTAATGGATGAGCTTTTTTTAATATTTCTGTCCAATGATTACTTTTTTAAGTGGGATCTCATTACTTTTTCAAGTTCCATTACAATATTAAAAATCGGGAAAAAATCTTAAAGAACGATTTCTATGAGAAATATTTCTTCAAATGTCTCAAAAATTCCGACATATATAATTTTAATGATTTTAAACTTTCCCATAAAGTTTAATCAAGATCGGAGTAGCCGTTTGCCCGGTCGTGGGCCAAAAATTACAATAATATCTAATTAAAAATCTAAAAAAATCGTAAAAGTACGATAATCATAAATATTTGATCGATTACACCCATTAACGTGGCAAGTCGAAGTTCAGAGATTTCGAAGGTTCCCTCAAATTTTCACCAAGATGGCATATATGCTGTTTGCCCAGTAGAACGCGAACAAACAGACAAAAATACAAACGAAAAAACACCCGGTGCTAATTTTTTGGGGGGTCAGTGAAAATGAA
Source organism: Sweltsa coloradensis (assembly GCA_024449915.1). Lineage (NCBI taxonomy): Eukaryota > Metazoa > Arthropoda > Insecta > Plecoptera > Chloroperlidae > Sweltsa > Sweltsa coloradensis. The sequence goes on along the minus strand of JAMZAV010000850.1, from coordinate 2,588 downwards.
ATCTTTGCTTCGCTCATCCAAATATGTTTAGGTAATACGTTACCTTGCCAATTTTTGCAATAAATATTTTGTGCTTTCCTTGCTCAGATCGCTCTAAAACATTCGCGTAACTCCCTATAGTGCAAGGTATGCGGTGCTTACGGGCCCCCTCGACAACCACCGATTTATAATTAATGTTTGTATAATAAAATAAAGTATTTACATATTCATCATATATGTGATCTTTCATTTTCTGTTGTCATTTGACAACATAAGCGATTGATTGTAAAGCACTCAACTGGGATGAAACCTGTGTGGCTCACGGCAGAAAGATCCGTTTCTAAATTATAACATGTAAAAAACTATCTACAAATTATGAGCCAAAAAATATAAGTGGGGCTTCCAGTTTTGAGTATAGAAATCGATAGATGAAGAAAGACAAACATTGATATAATAGGATGCAACTTTTAGTGCAGATGTGGTTATGCTTATTGGTTGACTGTCCACTACACTTGTGTTATAACAAAATATCAATTTTTGGATGAGCGAAGCGAAGACTTCAATTCACTGACCCCCAAAAAATTTAGCTCGAATGTTTTTTTTTTTTTTTTTTTTTTTTTTTTTTTGTCTGTTTGTTAACTCTCTACCAGGCAAACGGCATATCCGATCTTGATGAAAATTGGAGGGGACCTTCGAAATCTCTGAACTTAAAGGTGTATTGTTTTTGGGTACAATCGAAGAAATATTTCTCATGAATATCGTACTTTTACAATTTTTTTCGATTTTAGTGCGATATTTTCGTGACATTTGGGCCGATTCTGACCAAACGGGTGGGGGGCTACAACGTTCATATTTCACATGGACATTAAGGTAATGGTGATGTATTGCTTTCTGAAAGAAAAAGTTGAAAAAATTAGTCCGAATCCATAGAATAAAGGTTTTAATATGAGTTTTTTGAGGTTTATAATAACAATTAACAAGTAACAATAGAAACTTGACAACAATCACCTACAATGCATTCAAAAAGCACTTGCAAAGGAAAAGTGGTCCTATGCAAACTAAAAACTTACAAAAAAGCTCATCCATCAACGCGGCGGGACTGCGTTTTCCTAGTTATCAACATTTCAATGACTGATGAATGTTTGTTTTATTTTATTATGCCTATTACAAGTGTAGTGCACGTGGACAGTCCAACAAATAAATGACATTGATTTGATAATTTAAAAAGATTTTGCTGCACACAACGTTCAACGAGAAAGACATTTTTCAGGAAACCCGAATTTAGTGTAGGGTGTTTGGTACGTGTAATAATAATAACAATAATAATAATAATAATATATAATAATAATAATAATAATAATATAATACATAATAATAATAATTTATCATGTTTTACCTGCACGTAGGGCTGGTAGAGTAATGCAGGGCACGTGCAACCCTCTGTAGCCTATATTACAAGTGGTCACAGCAGAGCTACATATTCAGCTACTAATTCAAATACTTGTAAACACACCAAGGACAAGACAACATGAAATTTGTCGAGTTTGACGACGGGAAGGGCAAAAGTGGAGTAAGTAAGGGTACTTGAAGCGGGGGCAAGGCCGAAAGACGCGTGGACGAGAAAGGTCATGAAGCTCATCTCATCCGCATTGGACAATGTTAGCCCTTACATACTTTTGTCTAAATGTAATCTAAATTTACAAAACTACAGACAATGTGACAAATGTAATTAGGCAATCTTATGCCACAAATATTGACCATCTTACTAATTTCACCACTCGAGAAGTGGAGGCCCAAAAATCTGACTCGCATACGGGCCCCGTCATATTGAGTAACACACTTCTACAAGCTATCTTGAGGACAGAAATACCCCGAAAATGTTTAGACTCCGGTGTCTTATAGCCAACGCAAATCCATGGAAGTAATAATCTAGACGTGTCCCGGTTTTTCGTTTTTGAATTATGATCAGCCTAATTTACCTATACATTTCCTTACAATATTTTAAAGTAAAAAAATGGAAATATTGTCTTATGTTCACAAAGTTTTCTTAAAATGCATGTAATTTTATCAGTTTAGTCTTCCTGAAAATAGAAACATCTTAGATTCGAGTAAATAGGCCTTACATTCCTAAAAAGTAAAATCAACAGTTGCACATTTTGTACATGCTTGTGCCAGTGCTGGCTTTAGCATCCCATTTTGCCAAGCTGGAATGCCCGGATTCTCCGCCAGGATCGCATGATCGGGATATGGTCCACAGGACTCTTTACATTGTGGTTCCAGTAGTACGTTCACACTGTCACACATGACGGTAACCAAATGTCGATCGTTCTGCACTCTGGTGTGAAATCTGTCACCCACGACAACAATAATGCACTGCTGTCAAAATTTTGAAAAAATCCTTATTTTATCAACGTCCAGACAACTGTGACTAAATCCCGATCGTTCTGCGCTCTGGTGGAAGATTAGTTCGATCAATCTTGCCAATATTTAATCGAGTAGTGTATTTTCAGCACAGTTGACAAATGCCACTGGTGCTGGATCTCTTTCCTGGTCTTCACATCCTCCCACACTCTTCTCTCTCCCACATCCCCCATGAGTTTCCCCTCTTC